>JAAEAF010002403.1:0-129905 GCA_011037195.1 Triatoma infestans
GTGCAGGGGCGGCTCTAGCTCGTGTAGCGCCCGTGTGCAATGAAACCCTGGCGCCCCCTAGGCCTGACCCACCCCCCCTGCGGCTATAACTATTAACTCTGCCGTCGTAACAAGAAAGTTTTTTCATATTCCAACAAGCTATTTTATAAGTAGGTATAGCTTACAGTACGGTATTAGTTACGGCCTTTCTTCTTATGACGGCAGAATAACACTCATTGTTTTTATGCCTGTAGCACATCTCTGTTGTGAAACTAAGCGGCGAACCGCGATAGTTCATGTTTCGTCTTGTGTTTTAAGTTTTATGGACAGCGAAATAGAAGCGAAATGTATCGAATTACGCGAGTATAAACTTTAATTACGTGAAATAAGGTTGATTTTAAGTTGAACAAAATGGTCGAAAAAGGAGCCGCTCGCGTTTGACACCGCCGCACTACCGGCGCCGCGCTGTCTGGCCGCTTCTAAACTTTAAATACGTGAAATAAGGTTTATTTCGAGTTGAAACAAAATGTTCGAAAAAGAAGCCGCCCATAGGGCGCTCGCGTTTGATAACTGCCGCCACCGCGCTGGCTGGCCGCTTCTGTCATATCATTGTTGTACCATGATGGTCCAAGACGATGCTCTTAGCTGTCTCAGGGAGCGCCGCGGCGCCCCCTGAGACGGCGGCGCCCGTGTGCATTGCACACCCTGCACTATAGGTTAAGCCGCCCCTGATAGAGTGGTGCCTATAAATATAGAGTGGCTAATGTGCCTATTTCAAGGCAGGTTGTAATTGAAGTAATTGATAGTGCAGAAGATAGCACCAAAACATCGACCCTAAAACATTAAAATAACATTTGAAATTTACATTACACTTTTTTCTAAATTGCCAAAAAATAATTGAAAAATGTTTCTATAATAAAAGTGATACTTTTAAGGAAATCGTGATATTTGTTTTCGAGACAAAATCCCCCCCCCCCAAACAAAAATTTGTTCTGTAAATTTGCACTTTCGATTACACTTCCAATGTACCACAGGAAAGCTTAATGTTGCTACTTATCTATTTCCTGGAAAATGGTTCAAATAAAGATATTTATGTGTAAATTTTACACGAAATTTAACGAAAATAGTTGGAGCTATTTTTCGAGAAAAACTTGAATGACTGAAGAAACCATTGAATGGTGACCAAAATCTTATTGTCCAAATAAGGCCAATACCTACCAAAACTGAATATCTAGTTTGATCTTGCTGCAGTTTTTCATTTTTGAGATATTTTCAACCAAGCCCATTCGCTAAAAACACCTTTTTTTTTTTTACTGAGGTGACCTCAAAACTCAATTTTCTCTATTTCCTCTTACAGAGCAAAAGAAAGTAAAATTAACAAATTTTATTAGCAAATTGTATCATTATGAAATAACCAAACAAATGGATTTATAATTTCATGGATTTTTATAGAAACCAACACAAATAATTACTTTGATTTCATCATTTCTTTTTTGTTTAATTATCATATAACATCTAAACATAGATTTGAAAATAGATAATGGCTAATTAATCTTTTTATTTGGTTAATGTTGCACTTTTATTATGGTAATGATTAAGAGATGAATGTAGAAATGTAATTGTTTCGTTATTTTTATTGTCTTTTATTTTATCTGTAGTATCTAAGTTAAATTACATTGGTCGAGAAAAACTTGTAATTTTGTTCAATGTTTTTATGTAAGTATTTATGGTATATCTTTCATAAATGTAAAAATTGTCAAGATTAAGGAATTTCTAAAAAATCAGTCATAATTTAAAATAAGATTAACTGTATCAGAAAATAAAAGTAAAAAAAAAAAAAAAAATATCTCATAATGTTTCAAGTTCCAAGTTTTTATCATGCAGTTTAAATAATTCTGATACTTTCTCGACTGTTTGCGACAAGGACAACTGCTAGTGCTTGTGTTCCATTCTACAGGTGTCTAGTCTAACAAATATCTAGCAGAAGTTAAATTTAAGGGCACAAACAATACTAATATTATTACAAAATTATTAAGGTTTAATATAGTAATTAATTAAATGCTATTTTATGAGGAATATTTTGCAAAGTTCCTAGAAGGATATGGAGTAAGCTTTGTGTTTGACAGAGACCACAAACTTAAAAAAGAAACTTCACAAAATTATTTATCATTTTATTTTATTTTTATTTATTTATCTGTAATTGATTTATTATTATTATTATTATCAAACGGGTGCCCAAAGGCGCGGGACCTAAGCCTATTTGGCTCTTATCCCACCGATACCCTTAATAGTAATCTCCCCCGGTAACTTGCCGGTTTTTTTTTTTTTTTTTTTTTTTTTTTTTTTGCGCTACAGCCCTTGGAGGGCCTTGGCTTCCTCAGTAATTTTGCCCCATTCACTTCTATCTTTCGCCTTCAATCTCCATTTTCTTACCCCAAGTTTTCTCAAGTCCTGCTCCATTTCGTCGATCCATCTTTTTCTCGGTCTCCCGATCTTTCTTCTACCTTCCGGGCGACCTTCATATAACTTCCTTACAGTCCTGTTTTTGTCCATTCTCTCGACATGACCTAGCCAGGCTAATCTTTTTCCTTTTATTTCTGATACAATGTCTGGAGCAGCATACAGTGCACTGATTTCAGAGTTTTTCCTAATTTTCCATACCCCGTTCTCGTATTTGGTACCGAATATCCTTCTCAAGATCTTTTTCTTCCAAACCCTCAGCATGTTCATTTCATTCTGAGTCATTATCCATGTTTCACATGCATACATGACTACAGGGCGGATAACAGTTTTATAAATTCTGATTTTCTGTTTTTGAGAGATGGACCGGGATTTCAGAATTTTATTTAATGCGAAACAGCAACGACTGCCCGAAGCTACTCTTTCTTTAATTTCGCTTTTGACATCTCGATGTTGTGTAAATATGGCGCCTAAGTACTTAATATTTCTAACATTTTCAAACAATGTGCCACTAATCTGCACACGTTGGGACCGACATATACGATTATCAAATCTTGAGGACAACATATACTTGGTTTTGGAGTAATTCAGCTGCAATCCCATCTCTTCTGCACTTCTTTGCAGTTGTTCAAAACATTCTTCTAAGGCCCGGAATGTCCTTCCGACCAGAACAACATAGTCAGCATATGCTAGAAAGTGCCTGACTCGATTAAAAATCGTCCCGTTTGGGTTTGTCTCAATGCTCCGCATAACTTTTTCTAGGCTGAGATTGAACAAGATCGTGGATAGAACATCACCTTGCCTGAGGCCTCTATCTAAACTTAGTGGAGAGTTGCTTTGGGAAAGAATATTTCTACTAACTTGCCGGTTAATCTGCAATATACCAAGATATCCCTAAACTCCAACTCGCCTAGGCAATCCTGCGAGAGTGGTGTCCTCCCAAATATACGAAACCTAGTTCCAGCGAAACGGGGACACTGACATAAGTAGTGATACACCGTTTCCCTAACTCCGTCATCACAGTTCTGACAAATGGGACTCGGCGTCCTCCCTATGTTGAACAAGTGACTGGACACCCAAGTGTGTCCAGTCACTATCCCTACCAAGGTCCTCAAACCCGTCCTACTAAGAGACAGGAGATACTCCGAAATTCCCTGTTTGCTTGCCTTTATGAATCTTTTAGCTTGGAGGCACCCCTGCGTATCCCCCCCCAGCGTTTCTCCAAAGCTCTCGTCTCCCAAAGTGTAATCTGTTTGTCGCCAAACGTCTTTGTAACGGCCAGGACTGGTTCCTAGAAGGATATGGAATAAGCTTTGTGTTTGACAAAGACCACAAACTTAAAAAGAAACTTCACAAAATTATTTATCATTTTATTTAATTTTTATTTATTTATCTGTAATTGATTTAGGCTTCAGTCAAACGTAGCGGCTTTTGTCACGCCACACTTGTGGCGCGTCTCCGTTTACCAGCCACTTCATTCGCTCTGCCACTTGTTTGAAATGAAATACTACTAATTTATGTATTATATACCAAGTATGAAATGTTCTTAGCAAATGTAGAGTTTTAACAATTGGAATAATAAGAAAATATTTGAATTTCTAACAAAATTTTTGTAATAATAAAAAGTAAAGAAAAATAAATATATTTTCCAATCAAATAATAAATGTTCATTTATTTGGGATGAAACGCGTATTTGTATTTCAGAAATATAAATTTTCGCCAATACTGAACAAAAATGCATGGCTCTGGCATATTTGTGCTCCGAGAAATCTGTGACTCAAATGTTCTTAGGGTTTGTTCAAGTTTACTGGTGTATTTTACTGTCATCTGGATTACATGTAATCATTTCACTACCTATCATGGGCAAGGAGTCCCATGGGTTATATATTGCCAATGGTGTAACTCAGAACTTTGATATTTATGTTATTGCAAAATTTAAAGAAAATCTATTTAAAAAATAAAATTTTCAATGTCGAGTTCTTCCCCATCCATAATAACAAGTCGCCGCTACACAGTTATCCATGTGACTCCACCGTACTAAATATACTTGTTGACTGTGTGGCTCACAAGTCGCGGAGTCTCGACTGACGCACGACATCGTGTAACAGAAACAGTAGAATGACTGTGTCGCGCGACACGAGTCGCGACGTCTGACCTAGCTAAATTAATCAAAATAATGGACTTGCAAGTTCTTTTGATATAGCATTTTTCTGACGTTCTAAATTGTGTCAAGCAATGGATGAAGTAGATCAGTGTATTATATGTGAGATAATGTTCAAACTGTTATGTATTAATTTACAATGGTAACTGAAGTTTAAAGATGTTAATTTAAGCATGTCTTTCTCTTTAAGATAATCTTTAAATAGTCTTAATTCCTTTGTTTTAATATCTCACAATTCTAATTATCTATAATGTGTTCTTGATTCCTAATTATATTAACCTAGATGGTGTGTGTTAACCAGCCCATGTCTCTCAGTCAGACTGCATCAACAAATACACCAGAGAAGTGCCTAATTAACCTAATAGCAATTATTACAGGGGTCTCGACTGTTTAAATCATAGAAAGAGCTTTTTCCCACATTCCATTCAGGCCATCTATAATGTAGAAGTGAGTAACAACTGCTATACTATTTTTAAAGCTTATAGGAGACCTGTAGCTGAAATTAGAGAATCAATTCAGAGCACATTATTTAAAAACTTTTTTTTTTAATTGGATATAAGAAGATAATCCTTTTAGGATTCACAGCTTTCAAGGATACCCCATATCTACATAAGAATTATAAATTCTAGTTCTAGGTTTGCATAATTTAGTAGGCTGCTTAACACTGAACTTACATCTCATTATGGTCCCGAAAAAGACTATGTCGTGTATAATGTAAAAATATACAGGGTAACAATTTTAATATGTACTATCCACTTGTCTTGGAAAGTAGGTATGCCAGACTGATAAAAAATCCAAATTAAACCATACTTAATTTTTTCAAGGATTCCAAATATATGATAGATTACTATTTTTAAGCTGCAGAAATAAGAGATTTCGAAACCAGATTCCAAACTGAATCACATATTTTTTTAACGAATTTTTAAATTCGTTAGATTAGATTAATAGATTTTTTCATGGAAAAAAAAATGGTTATTGAAAGAGAAAAATCCGTTGAATATTCGTTGGAAGTATTCAGTTCGAAAGCTGAGCTATTTAATTTTGAATGACTGCCTTTTGGTTGTTATTATTCCACATTGTTTTTGAGTTATAGTTAAACAAGGCAAAAATATATTCATACTGGATGTTCAAACTAGCCATCACCATATATAAGCACACATACGCCCTTTTTATCCAGTTTTCATTGACTGCAGTCATTACAGAATCAAGACGGATTTTTTCGCAAGCTTTTTCAAGCAGGTCTGGGAGAACTTTACACAAGAAATGAAAATAGCTGTCTGCCTTAAGGAAAGGGATTGCTCAGTGGTAGCGCTGAGCTCCACCATGGAGTGGTTCCAGAATCCAGCATGCTGCCCCTAGGTTGTTTCTTCCTAGGAGCATCTACAGCACAATGACCGGTGATAGGCAAAGTTGTCTGTAGCTGGAGGAAACTGCTCGGAGGCTGGCAGTGCACTGAGGTCCCAGGGCATATCAAAAAGGAATAACTTCAGAAATGTAATTTTCTTACATTTGACATTTGAAACTAATACATTGGATGCTATTAATGTATAAAGTATACACATTTGCATGCATTTTCTCCTGCATACTAAATGAAGAGTTAACTAAATCTTTGACTCAACTCCCAGAAGGGCCAAGACTTGAAACCAATAACTGCTAATTTGTACCTCCCCCTTCTTTTTCTTATGCCAACACTGTTTACTCCACAAAAATCTAATCCTAAACCCCGCCACTAAAGGCGAAAGTATTAGGCACTAGTCTACGCGCACATATGAACAAAATTTAGACTACCGAATAAATTATTACATACAATGCAAGTCTGTATCTCCTATAGGTTTCGTATTAATTTGAATCCGGCACGGGTCTTTGCTACTACGAAATCAATATTCCAATTCTTGAGTCGTCGTATTAATCTTATGAGATCTTGATACCATTTTGACGAGAAGTTAAATCGACTAAAGACAATTCTTCCGTCTTCAATGGCCTCGGTGAAATGTAGGACCTAAACTGAAGACTTTAATTTCACTACATTACCACAGGCGACATCACCTAGGGACTTACTTATACAGTGTGATACAGGAGGCTTTAAGTATATCTTAATATTATGATGTGCTAGCCTGGCCACAATAAGTCGATAAAAATTGCGTTTTTGGTGTCCACCAAAAGAAAATGATTGATTCGTCATAATTTGACATCGACCACGATTTATTATGAAGTTTCTTCTTAACGAAAATGATTGTAACCTAGTTGAATTACACACAGAGCTATTTCTACACCCTATCGGAAAACTTCTACTTAACAAACTCAATATTATTCAGAGATAAGTATAATGCTTTAGAAAATTACTGCCGATGCCTAGAATCTGTTAATTTCATTCCTTAGTAATAATAATAATAATAATAATAAAACAAACTTTCAATTAAATATTTGACCATAATTCCACACATTTGGTGGCATGCAAAAGGTTGATGTCCAGAATATATCCTCCAAAACTTTGACAATAAATAAAATCAGGCCTGAAAAAATTGATTTCAACAATAAAAATCATTAAATGTTCACTTAATATATCGAATTGTCTGAGGCATTATTCCCATATTTATTTTGTGTATTATTTAAAAAAAAAAAAAAAAATTGAATCCTTTCCTGAAAATATTGAATTTAGACTTGACTCTCTTTTTATAGAAGATATGAACGCGCCAATTTTGGTGAACATATGGAGATAGGGAATATTGATAAATAATTCCGAAAAGACGTCCAAATTGCCCTTATTCAATGAATACACAAGTTTTTAAAAAATTAAAAAAAAATACTACTAAACTAACACACAATAATATTCTTTGAAGAAAGAAAAGTAAGTGAACGTTGAAAATACAAAATTTACAATTTTATATACATTTAAAATGTATAAAAAAAAAATGTTCAACCAGTTTTGCAATATAATCTAGAACAAACCAGAAGGGGACACAAAGTTGTTTGTATTTTAATATACATTTTTACGCAATTTTCGTTTTTTTTTGAATGTCAATTCTGCATAAATAAGAACAGAATTTTATTTTAGAAAATCATTATATTTAGACTTTATTCATTTTATTTTTTTCAAAAGATATGATGTCAATTTTGGTGAATAAAGGGAGTGTTAAAAATAACAGTTTATATATATTACTTCCTCAATATAATTTCTTATTTTACATTTATGCAGTTTAAAATATAGGAATAGATATTTTTCTTATGAAGTAATAGATATTGGAAGGGACATATATGTTGATATAATTTATTCATATACTTAAATTAATGAAAAATTTTACCACATAAATTTAAGGTTTGAAAATTTTGAACTTATTTTGGCTAATTATAAAATGTTTCTATTTTTGTGAAGTTAGTGGTGATCAAATAATTGTTATGGTGGTTGGTTCCGCTGAGCTGGAAAGCATCAGAGACATTTTCCGTGATAGCCTGCTTCATTTTGGATTTTGGAAAAAAGGAACAGATTAATTTTAGAACAATTTTCTCGAATTCCAAGGACACTGCTATTCAGAAGCATTCGGTAAGTATGCACTAACATTTGGACACTTCGCTTTGGTTCAGTAAATTTCTTCCAGGAATCAGAAGGCCAGCTGAAAGTTCTGGTTGAAGCAGATCTTCACCAGAAAGCCAGAGAACTTGCATCAGATACCAATGCAAGGCATCTAAAAAAAACATAAGGTAAAAAGCTGGATACATCAGTATCACATGAACTGATTAAGAAACAGAAGTATGGAGTTAACAGGTTCTACCATTAATTAGTCTATGTCACAAAAATATCCAATTTTATACAAATCTCAAGTTAAGACAAAAAGTGGATGAGGATGACAACCAATGTCTATATTAAAACAATGGTTAGATGTTGAAGCGGTCATATGCCTAAAACCAGATCTCATTCTCAGAAACTGCTGTTGACATTAGGTGTCTGTGGCCGGTATTATTCGTTACTCCTTGCTGCTAGGAGATCAGTCTTCTACTGTCTCCTCGTAATAGCATGTAGACTGACTAGTTTCATTATAACTTGTCCAGAACCAACTGGCAATATTCACTAGAAAAGGTGCAAAATTGCTGAATGACTAAGCTAGACCTGGTCTCATTTCTAATTCACCAAAAGTTAATTACGCTGTGCTCCTTATACTGTGATCTCCATAATTTTTAGGTTTTTCTCCATCAAACTATTAAAAACGATTTTTTTTTTTGGCGCTTTGGATCATTTTTTAAGAGAACAAAATTTCACAACCAATTAGTAAGTTTAAAAAAATACTTTTTAGAGTTTTCATGATCTCTTGGATCGGAATTGTGTATATCTTTGGGATGCGAAACATTTTTTTTACGTTTGCCTCAATATGTAAATAGCGATGTTTGTGTAGACAAATCATTTTTGAAGAGATTTCAGGTGTTCGCCCATCTTCAGGATGCGTTTGTCAGACAGTGTGGATAACACAGACTTGCACAGAGCAAACTATTAGTCTACACACTATTGATAACCACAAAATGTAGCAGGCTATCAGGGAAAATGTCTCTAATGATCAAATAATCTCTAAAACAATTGGGTTTGTTTGAACTTTTTCATGCTTGAGTACTGCTTCATTTAGTAAAAAATAATCAATAAAATAATAAAAATTATGATTTGATATATTTGCATAACTTTCCTTCATTGCAATTAAAGCATTTATAATTGACTAATTTTCTACTATAGTAGGTTTTAATCTGTAGATAGAGTGTAATAAAAAAAAAAAAAAAACACTGCAGCCGTAGAAAGCTATATATTTTATTCATACACTCATAACATAGCACTATAATTCGTTAACCCATACGCCGACTTTATCACAACTGCCAAAAACTAATGGCTGCACTTTTTTACTAACCAACAGTTCATAAATCGATCTACCTCTCTCCATAATATCGATATACAGTCGATGCAAGTAGCGTAACCCTTATCATTTATTTATATTACCCCTAAATCACCACACTACTAAAAGTATATTTTTATCATTAACATAAATATGCGTTGGATTTCAGCACATTTAGAAAACCTAAGGCCCGGTGCACACATCCGTTTTTTAAACGTACGGTATCGGAATTGCGGTGTGGGATACACATGAGTCTATGCGATACTGCACACATACATCCGGCAACGCTGCGTGACCGCACGGCCAAGTTGTGTGCATTTTCTGCCGTAGTTTCCCGAGGCACCGCAACGGCACCGCAAACGCAACTCCGTTCTCTCAGAGGCTTGTTGTTTGTTGAACAGTGCACACGTCCGGTGATCTGCCGCAATCGCAAATGGCCGAGTCTCAAGAGTTTGATATAGAATTGTTTATTGGTGAAGTGAAGAAGTATCCTGAAATATGGAATGTAGCTGCAGAAGAATACCATGACCGGATCAAGAAGAGAGGTGCATGGATAAACATTTGTCGGGCATTTTGTGAAGGATTCGACGAGAAGGGCGACATAGAGAAAAATGAAATATGTAAGTAAAATATAAAAAAAATGTTAAAAAACTTGACTGGATTTCCTCGTCAATCCGAAAATGATGTATGAAATCTACCACTTATAAGTCTTGAATCAGTAAATGGATGTATCCAATATCGCCTCTTCTGTTTCAAGATATATTTCTTATATACAAGGTAAGCAAATACCACGCGTTTTCTGTGATGTACGTCCATCTTTGTTGGCGGCAGAAACCATAGTGCCGTCAATTCACGAAATAGTGTGCATTGAGTTTTGCGTCGCCGCAACGGTAACGTAACGGCATCCTACCGCATGTGTGCATCTGGCCTAAATTTGAATGTGAGTACTCTGCAGTCCAGAAGACAGCGCTTCCATCAAACACTTGATCCCAATAATTCTTGAATTGTAACACATATTTCCCAAAACCTTAAAATCAATTTTTTTTCTTCAAAATTTTGTTTCAATTAAAGAGATAGATTTTTGTAAATGTGCAACTAGCATTCAGAGTTTTATGAAAATTTAGCCATTTTAGAGGAAAATTGAAAAAAAAATCAATCTTATATTCAAAAACCTTACCATCTAGAGAGAAAGTAAAAAAATACATATAAACTGATTTGTTTTGTTTGATTCTACAACTAAAAAGTGTAGCACAATCTGTGTTTACCTTGAATTTGCGAACATAATCGTCTGGTCTACATTCTGTACAAGGTTGCGTAACATTCTTTCATTATCATATAACAGTTGAGGCATTTCTTTTGTCGACCTATAATTTAAATATTGTCAGCTATATTTTTATAATTATATATTGTTTTTTTAGAATAGTTTATAATTTAGAGATTTATTGAATTATAACCAAACTAATTCTTTCAATATTTTAGGTTATGGACTAGCCAGCCATATTCCATATAATCTTGGATGGAGTAATCTTTTTAAGAAACAAAAATCTTTATGCGACAAAGCAATCGATGATATCGATCATCAAGATATTTTCAGATTGCATAATGCAACAACATTTAAACTCTAACTTATATACTTCCTTAGACTTCTTTCTGATACTCTCTCTTTCTCACTCATATAGCCCATTGATCGTATTCTACAATAATAGCAATGAAGAGCCTAAAAGAGCATTGTGCGGTAAAACCTGTGTTAACCAACCGTTTATTAAGATATTCTGGTGAGCCAACGTCCGAAATCGATCGGTGACCTCGAAATCAATGCTCATCATGATCAATCATAATCACTCCTCTTCTACCGCCTAAGCAGTCTGAGGAGGAAGTTTACATAGCCAATTTTAGCTTTGCCGGTCATGGACCAGTTCATTCTTATTCTAACCCTCTTTTTTGAAAGGCATTCTTCACCTCGTTTTCCCTCTTTAGCTTCAATATGTAGTAAGTGCAATTCAGTTGGGCTCCATTCGAAGAAAATGCTCTAGCCAACGTAACCTATTCTGTTTTATATTAACGATGTCTGGCCTTAAGTCGGGGTTGATCTAAATGGTAATGTTACGAACTCTGCCTCCTTATTTTGTTTTGCCATTAAGTTTCCTCATGAGGAATCTCATTTCCGACACACAATCATTCACACTTACATTTATCTGTTGTAAACTTTATTACAGTGAACTACAATCTGTATTCAAACATTAACACAAAGAAGCCACAATATCACAGTGGTTTTGACTTTATAACCATTCTCTAAACACCTCTAAAAATATGTTTAATAAAAAATATGTTATGTTTAAATATGTATAATTTAAACTATTTTAGACAAATTGGCATGTAAGAGAGGTTTTACACTACTAAATGCATGCTGCTGTTGTGCTGGGTTTTTAAATTGAGTTCTAATTATCATTATTCCAAGTTCTCTGTTGGCATTATACCGTTTTTTCTTTTTGTTTTAAATAAATATAATTATTGTGAGATTGTGGCAACACTGGTCCTAGTAGTCGTCGTGTGTGTTGTACATTGCATCATGGCTCGGTTACTATGTTTCTACCTGATGTTACTAAGTTTAATAACTAATAAAGCCTGTGTCTAGTATATTTCTTATATTTTAATATTAGCCTTAGACATAACAATAATAAAACAGTAGTAAAAGATTAATAAAATTAAAAAAAACAAACAAAAATAAGGAAAGGTCAATTACCTATAAAAGTGTCAAATGAATTTGTAAAACTACGGGTATCAATTGTGGTGGCAGTCTAATCATAAGACATTTCAATCAAATGTGATATTTTTTTCCTAATTGTTCCTGCTTAGGATAATATGCCTAATACTTTCCCCGCATATTTTAAAATTAACATAATTAATTTTTTTAAAATAACCACCTACTTTATGTCCTACCTTAGCCTTCACCTCGACCATGACCTCGTAAATACAGTGGCGACCTCTCTCTCACTCTTTCTCTATCTAGATTTATTCACGTGCATATTACACGGGCTTTCTTTATCACGGGCATAAAATCGCATTAATGCAAACCTAGCTAGGCAAGTGTTTGTCTGTACTCTTAACTGCATAACTTTATGGTCTACTCTAATTCAAGATATTTGAGTCTGTGAAACCTTTACTTAGGATAGTCTCTTAAAGAAAAGTTAAACTACCTTAAATAAATAATATTCGTCATACATATGTATATTCACAATATATATGTCGCATATCACAAGATTACCACTAATTACCTCATTGTCGAGGTAATTAGTGATTACAACTTAAAAAAGAATGACTATATTTCTGTCTATGACAAGGGTTCCTTTATAGGTGTTTCTGAAGATAAGCCACGGACAGCCATACTTTTTGTGTGTTTCGATATATAATTGAGAAGTAATTGGCGGTATTTAATAAAACAATTTAAACTTTTACCAAAGATTATGTATAGAGATGTTTTTTTAAATATTGGGTTCAAGCATTTAAATTTTCCGTTTTAATCTACTTTATAAATGATTACCTTCTTTTTAATTTATTAATAATCTATTAGTTTGTTGTAATAATCAGTCACATGTCAGTTTCAATTTATAACTATGGAAGATTCTTCTCGACCGTTGCTTGTATGAAGGAAAAGGATCGTGAGTTTCGGTCTTTTTTTGAAAAAAATAAAAAAAACTTAAATTCTTGCCAAATTTATTGTTTCGACAAATATATTGTCTTTTTCAAGCCATACAAATCATTTGTTCACTATTCTCTGTGTTGTTGAGGTGTTCTCAACTTTTTATTTACAAAATTATACATAAGTTTTCAAGTTTGATATGTTTTCAAGTTTATTTAATAGTTTTTATTTTTTGATACCTTGAAAAAGACAATATATTTGTCGAAACGTTGGCAAGAATTTAAGTTTTTTTTATTTTTTAAAAAAAAAGACCGAAACTCACGATCCTTTTCCTTCAATTTATAACCTTAGTTAATTAAATTAAAGATAGATATTGTTTGAAGGAAAGGATTTGTTTGATGGAATTAAGGATTTTAAATTATTTTAAAAATATTTATTTTTATTCTGATAACTCTGTTTGCAAAAGAATTCCCAAAAAAAGGAACAGATTAATTTTAGAACCATTTTCTCGAATTCCAAGGACACTGCTATTCAGAAGCATTCGGTAAGTATGCACTAACATTTGGACAGTTCGCTTTGGTTCAGTAAATTTCTTCCAGGAATCAGAAGGCCAGCTGAAAGTTCTGGTTGAAGCAGATCTTCACCAGAAAGCCAGAGAACTTGCATCAGATACCAATGTAAGGCATCTAAAAAAAAACGTAAGGTAAAAAGCCGGATAAATCGGTATCACATGAACTGGTTAAGAAACAGAAGTATGGAGTTAACAGGTTCTACCATTATTTAGTCTATGTCACAAAAATATCCAATTTTATACGAATCTCAACTTGAGACAAAAAGTAGATGAGGATGACAACCAATGTCTATATTAAAACAATGGTTAGATGTTGCGTTGAAGCGTTGGTCATATGCCCAAAACCAGATCTCATTCTCAGAAACTGCTGTTGGCATACCGGTCTGTGGCCGGTATTATTCGTTACTCCTTGCTCCTAGGAGATCAGTCTTCTACTGTCTCTTGGTAATAGCATGTAGACTGACTAGTTTCATTATAACTTGTTCAGAACCAACTGGCAATATTCACCAGAAAAGGTGCGAAGTTGCTGAATGACTACACTAGATCTGATCTCATTTCTAATTCACCAAAAGTTAATTACGCTGTGCTCCTTATACTGTGATCTCCATAATTTTTAGGTTTTTCTCCATCAAACTATTAAAAACGATTTTTTTTTTTGGCGCTTTGGATCATTTTTTAAGAGAACAAAATTTCACAACCAATTAGTAAGTTTAAAAAAATACTTTTTAGGGTTTTCGTGATCTCTTGGATCGGAATTGTGTATATCTTTGGGATGCGAAACTTTTTTTTTTACGTTTGCCTCAATATGTAGATAGCGATGTTTGTGTAGACAAATCATTTTTGAATAAAGCCGACATTTTTAGCTTATTAAACATATTCCAGGTTGGAATCCAGTGCTGCTCTTAGATTTTCTCTCCCTAGGAGCTCACTGGCCAGTGAGTTGGATAATACTGCTCGGAGGTCCTACACTGCTCGGAGGGCCTACACTGCTCAGAGGAGGCTTCGGGGGAACAATCGATCTTTCAGTTGGCAGTATACTATCTGCTAAAAGAATCTAAAAATTTAAAATCTAAGCTAATTTTCACAGGCATGTCCTCCGTGTATGAAAAAGATAATTTTATGATGTTAGCGAACCTCTCTTTTAAGTGAATAAAAAAAAATATAAAACATATATAAGTATTAAACTAGAAAAATTCACAGAAAATACAAACTTACAATAATGTCTGGTTATCACCAGCGGATCTGATACGAAAGTTTCGTTAGAAATCCGTCAACAGAAAATAAAACTGTTATAATATGGTTTGATCAGCATTTCTTCGAAAATTTTTATAACCATTTTCTTTAAATATTGCATAGTTACAAAATATATAGTAATATCTTAATAATGTATTGTATGTAATCATTTTTGAGATATTTAGTTTACACACACTGCATTCACAGAATTCACTAAAAATACCTTTTTTCGTATTTAGTGGATCTCAAAAACATGTATTTCCAGCGAAAACTCGATTTCAAAAGTTGGATACGATCTCTTAAACTTGAGAGGTGGTGAAAATTACGAAATCTCTAAGAAAAAAAAATCTATGAGAATTAAAAAAGTTTAAATACATAATATATACAAATTTAATAACATAGAAGATTCTGATAGCATGGAGAAGATGTGGTATATAAAAATATGAAGTTCAGTAAGGTTAGAAATATATACTATCTCAACAATTACTACTGTTAGAAATGTTAGAATGCAGCCGAGGTCATATTTTTTTTATGGCGTCTAATAAAAGTAAAATGACCGAACCTTTAAATTAAAAAAAAATTAGAAAAAAAAAAAAAATTTAATAACTTCTGTAAGCAATTTAAATGAAATAAAACAGAGAATTGAATGAATCATGTTTAAGCCTCATCCTTATGGAGAGTGTCAGTGCTATCTGTATTTTGTTAGATTGCTCGGTCTATATTAAATAATGTTTATTCATAAACATGTCAGAAAATTTACAATTTGGTCATTACTTCCTGGCGTCCTTGTTCTGGTAAGGGAGTAAAACTGTTATAAATTTTAATTTAACTTTAAAGTAAGTATGGTGAAATGTACTCCGTTAATTGGTAATTTGTTCTATTTCAAGTTCAATTAGTTATAGAAT
The DNA here is from genome assembly GCA_011037195.1 of Triatoma infestans. Classification (NCBI taxonomy): domain Eukaryota; kingdom Metazoa; phylum Arthropoda; class Insecta; order Hemiptera; family Reduviidae; genus Triatoma; species Triatoma infestans. The sequence goes on from JAAEAF010002403.1 coordinate 15,821, forward strand.
AGGATAAATAGTTATTCAATTTATTTGTGGCAGAAAGCATTCTAGGTTCATTTAAGTATTCTAGTTTCAAATATGTTAGATTGAAATAGACCGTCAGAGTAATTAAGTGAAGCCTATTTTAATCGAACTATTAGTGGATGGTGTATAATGGTGCCAGGAATTGGTGAATGGTGAATGATAACATATACAGGGTGTAACAGCAACCTCTGGCAATACTTCGGGATATGGTTTTTCACTTCATTTGGAACAAAAAATTTCTAATAAACCATGGTCCGATTCGTTCGCCTTCAAAAGTTATTCTTCATTTTGGAAAATTTTCAATTTTCCTACTTTTTCTCATAAAATTGATTATATCTCAAAAAGTTTTTCACAAAAATCATATTCAATTACACCTTTGGAAAGAGCATTAAATTTCCTATAAGAAACAGAAGTTTTATTTTAATTTAATTAATTATAAGGTTTTTCAGTGACTTTAAACTCAACCCTACAGCGCTTCGACAGTTAAAAGCCACTTTTCAATAGTATTTTCTTATAAATTTCTTTAAGGCTAGCGTATGGTCCGGTTACAGAAAAAATATCTACATTTCACCAGCTTTCCAACGATAATAAATATCATGGGGTTTCTTTCTTGTTTTGTTAAAGAAAATGCGAAATAAATGTAAAAAACAACAAAATTCAAATTGAGAACTGTTACAAAAATATCCTAAGATTAATTAATAATACTGGAATGAACTTTGGAATTGTAATCTCACGATAGAAATCCGTCTAATTCTAATAAACAGAAACATTAAGTCGTGATTTAGCTGGTCATACATTCAAAATGCCACAGTTCTCTGACAGAATACCGAGATATGATTTTTATTTATGGTTTTTGTAACGGCAGCGCGTCGGAAGCTGCAGCTGAGTATGCTTGGGAAGAGCTGGAGCACCGGATATATGAAGCTGCGGAAGAAATTAAAAACAACCGCGGTGAAGTGCTAAGTGCTGTTTCGTCAGTGTCACGAAGAAGTAGACTTTGTCTACGCGGAGGATAAACATTTTGAACATTTTCTTTAAATTAAATTAAATTTTTCTTTTGTGTAAAAAGTTTTTATTTAATTTTTTTGTGTGTTTTTAAATTTTTAACCCTCTTACAGATGGAAAAGATTTTTTTCGTTAATTAAATCATATTTTTTGTATTTTCTTTTATCATTCTCAACTCCATCACTTTAACAATTAATAAACTTAGATTTATGAGATTTATTTGTTTATTTTTTTTTTATTTGATTTATTAGAAAAAAACAGAGGCAATATTAGCTAATCTTAGGATATTTTTATAACGGTTCTCAATTTGAATTTTGTTGTTTTTTTACATTTATTTCGCATTTTCTTTAACAAAACAAGAAAGAAACCCCATGATATTTATCATCGTTGGAAAACTGGTGAAATGTAGATATTTTTTCTGTAACCGGACCGTACGCTAGCCATAAAGAAATTTATAAGAAAATACTATTGAAAAGTTGTTTTTAACAGTCGAAGCGCTGTACGGTTGAGTTTAAAGTCACTGAAACCTTATAATTAATTAAATTAAAATAAAACTTCTGTTTCTTATAGGAAATTTAATGCTCTTTCCAAAGGTGTAATTTGAATATGATTTATGTAAAAAACTTTTTGAGATATAATCAATTTTATGAGAAAAAGTAGGAAAAATTGAAAATTTTCCAAAATGAAGAATAACTTTTGAAGGCGAACGAATCGGACCATGGTTATTAGAAATTTTTTGTTCCAAATGAAGTGAAGAACCATATCCCGAAGTATTGCCAGAGGTTGCTGTTACACCCGGTATATATATATATATATATATATATAAAACACGCACACACACATGTTACTACTGCTACTCATAAATTTATATTGTGCGAGGTGAAAAAGTAAAAAAGAGTAATAGAATGGCCGAATGAAGATTGCTTGTTTTAAAACGATCGATTAGTAGATTGGCCATATTGAAGAGAGCTTTCTGCCTGGTAAAAAGCGTTTCCTGAAATTTTCTAAAAGAATTGAAAGACAGTTGATTTTCTTCTTGGATATTGTTGCTTCTTAAAATCCCTTTTGAGAGTTGTGTGTAGACTTCTGGATGATAGTTTTGGAAATTCTTCAATGCTTGTTCCCACAGACTGGCTGTATCCTTCTTGAGAATTATTTTAGACTTCTTGAAATTGATTTCTAATAGACTTAAGCTTGGAGGGGGAGCTTTTATTTATTTATTTCAGTAGTTCGTGGTGGTGGTGATAGTGTGTGAATAATATCTTAAAAACGAAAAAAAAAAAAACATTGCAGAAAGCTCAAATTAGTTATTTCCTTTAGTTACTACTGCCACCGCTACTGCCACAGAAATTTCGTTCCAAATCCATCAACCGGAATAGTGTTTTCATAATAGCTCGTAAACAGCCATAAAATTTTCTTTAAACCTGAGCATACTAACTGCACACATCAAAGCCTATCATTTTTATTTGAAACATTTCTCCAAGAAAACCTTTTTTTTTTTCCTAACTTTAAGCGTTTCCTTTAAGGTGCCTCTTCTTTTCAACATAGTTTCTACCACCTATGCAATATTTCACAAAAATAATAGTCGAATCCGGACAGTAAGGGCGTTAACAACATCCTGACATCAGGAGTTGAATTAGAAATGGCCTTCAATTATAACTTTATTCCTTGGCTGCCGACATTTCCAAATTTAGCATCAATAGACTATTTCTTTTGGAGGAACAGTAAAAGACTTAGACTTATTAATTGAAACATTCCCAATATTGGTTAATTACTTAAACGTAATATTTTGCAATAACAAACTCCTAGATGTTTTTAATAGTTTATAACAATTAGAATAATAGTTAACATGGAATAAGCTTTACCATAGTCTTCTATGATTGCACATTCTGACTTAAATGCATTTCTCACAGTTAATAACTTTATATTACGTTTTTTTAATGACTCTTGTCTATTACAAAATCATCAAATCTCGTTTATTTAATTTTCACTTGATGTTGTAGTGAAATAACTGTGCGAAAATTTATTTAATTGATATTTTTTTTTAATTATAGATTTTTATTATTATTATTATTTGATATTTATTAATTCTATAATTATTAATATTATGTTTTTTTTTAAAATTGTTCATTGCATATAAAACAATTTAATCAATTATGATGATATTATCAGGGAAAAAATCTATTCTTAAGCAATCAAAGTGGCAACATAAAATAGCTAAAATAACATTAGTGATAACATAATTGATTATCTTCAAACATTGGTACTTAAAGTAGGATAGCTGTTAAATCCAATAATTTAACTGATAGTTCCAGTTATATATGATAATTGGGACTGAATTTAAAGTACTCTGGCCAATCATCCAATGGCGAGATCTCGATCACCCTAGGAAGGCTAGTGAGATGATAATTGAAGTTCCTCAAAGACGCCAATTTATCCGAAAGACAGGCAATATGAAAAGCATTACACGTCTTCGTCAACTAATTAAATAAACAATGTATAGGTTTAGCACTTTTATGTTCTCCCCATGAGGTTCTTACAGGCTTTCTCATGCAGAACTGCAGACTCAGGGGGCATCTGAGGAAGATGGGCCTTGAAGATGTTGGCGTATGCATATTCTGGGATTCCTCAGGGAGCTCAACATGAAAGGAATGCTATTGATGAGCAAGCTCACCTATGGTACCACCTATGGTATAGGACAATTAGATCACTACATGGTCGCAGTGCACAGACCCTCTCAAAAAAACAAACTTTTATTTGCAACATTTTGGGGGGAAAATTGTTTTTAAGACAGGTTCTAGGATGCTGTGAGTTAGACTTCCCCATAAAGTATCATTTTAATTCATTCAAATGTATTGTTATCAATCTCACCAGTATAGGATAATTCAATATATTGTAAACATATATTGAAGCAAATTTGTCAAGTGAATTCTCGAGAAACCGAGTAGAAATGTGTGTGTGTTTTCACGTACTTTGTTTTATTTGGGAGGAATATTTTTATAATTAAAAAAGAAAAAAAAACACAAACAAAATAACAATTAAGGTTGGTTAACAATAATGATAGCATTTGAATGAGCAGATAATGAACTTTATTCAATAATGAAATTTAATTAGGCTGTTCAAACAATATATCTTTTTTGTTCGAAGTGTACGTTAATAATTATTTTAAGCATCAATTATTTCCTATAAATAACACTATTTTTTTTTTTTATAATATTAATTTGACTTTTGTTGATAACTACTAAGTAAATCCATTCTAAGGGAAATAACACATTAGTAATTCTCAAAGCTGACGCTAGATGGCAGAATATGGCTAATAAGCTGCATGGAAACTAAGTCTGGCTTATTATTGCAATCCTAAACCTAATCCGTAAGATAGGTATCTTTCATGATGATGTACTATGAATTTTAATTAAAAGTATAATTTATACTGAATTACCCAGCAAAGAAAGCGACTGTATTACCGATATTAACAAGAACTCAATTATTTTTTGGTAGAACAATATTAATGTAGTAGATTAAATGCTTGGAATGACAATTTCCTCTATAAATATCTTGCAATGCAAGTGAATGCAACTTTAATTTCATTTATAAAATACTTTTCTTACAGTAGATTAAGACTTTGAAACATAATTTAAGGTCCATTATAGCTTCTTATAGAATAAAAAATAATCTACATGAAGAGGTAAAAAATTAAAAATAATAAAAATGTAAATACTAAACAATATAGAATAAAGTTTTTCGTCGGAAAAATTTGTAACGGCAGTGCATTTTTTTTTTTAAACTTTAAGAAATATAATTTTTTTTTATCCAGTGCGCAAAAAAAAGTAATTCGCGTATTCCAAATTCCGTGAAGAAAATGATCCGATACAGTTTTTTTTTTTGCGTTGTATTTCTTTAATCTGTGCAAAGTGTCTAATATATGTGGCGCAGTAGACATCTATGGATATGTAAATTTTAGATATTGTTACATATCCCAACTTACAACAATAAAAGGTAGGGTTTATTATTAATATTAACTGTAGTAGACCATATTTATGTCCGGTTATGGCCTAACTTACTATTTACTGGTTTTATCCAATTACGTATTAAACCAATGAAATATTCTTTATATCTCTCTCATCCAAAAGTAATAAATTATAATTTTATGTTATTTTGTTTCTTGTATAAGTCGCATCTATTTTTGTCTTGTCTTTCAATTCTACAATTTTCCATTAGTATTTTACTTTCTATAAATTTTGAAAATTTAATAACTGAATTTTTGGTTACAAAAATAAGCTGATCTTTAGTTGACATTTACGGCCTATTTATTAAATAATTTATTTAAGGGTAATTTTCAGGATAAGTGAAGGTATTGGCTCAGTGGGAGCGCGCCGGACTCGCGTGCGGAGAGTCCGGGTTTAAGTCAGACTATAGTTCACCGCCCGATGATGGGCAGTGATATCTGTAACAAAAGAACACTGCCCCGGTAGCCCCAGGACTACACTGAGAAGGTTTCGGCCATAATGATGTTCCCTAAATGTTGATGCACCTTAAAAAAAAAATTGAGAAAATTCTAAGAAAGTAAAAAAATACCAGAAAGCTGAAAAATACTTTTCAGTAAAAACGCACTTCCAGTGTTCTGATTTTCATCAAACTGGGAATTTCAACAACATATTTAATTCTAATTAATATTGTTTAGCTGATAGAATGTGTAATAAACTGAAATAGCACTGTAGAGGACAACCCACCCACCCCTTCCCCTAAAAGAGCCCTTAAATGCTTTTTCCCGGAAAAATGTTACAAATAAAAGTTGTAGCTCTTTGTATGTGTAGTTGATGCTACAAAGTTTAAAGAAAATCGTTGAAGCCACTTTGGAAAAATTGCAAAAAAGTGAAAAAAAACCATTTAGTAAAGTGGTATTTCCGGTTGAGGAATTTTGACCGCTGACTTACTGTCAGATCCTATGGTGATACCTAAACGGAATATCAAGTTTGAACTTTCTACGATTTTTCGTTTTTGAGCTAAGCTGCTCAGATACATACATACATACAAACACACACAAGACCATTTTCTAAAAACCAATTTTGGGACTCAGAGGACCTCAAAACGGATATTTCCGGTGAAAACTCGATATCGAAAATTTGGCACGGTTACAATACTTCCTCTTAGTAGGAGTAAGAGAAAGTAAAAATTTATTTATGAAAACAGAATTTGGAATTAGTAGATCTATAGCATAAAGTATTGAGTGTGTAAACTAAGTTTGCTCTGTGCAAGTCTGTGTTGTCACACTGCCTGAAAAACGCATCCTGAAGATGGGCGAACGCCCGAAACCGGTCGATGACCAAAAAATGAAGCAGGCTACCACGGAAAATGTCTCTGATGCATAAAGTATTCATTTGATAGTTCATAGCGTTTAAATTCTATTTCTGCTAAAGGATATATACGATTATTGTACACAGATTTATTTATTGTAATAATTTTTTATTTTCCATACATTATGATAAAATTAAATAGATTTTCTTGTATTACTATCATTATTATTTGATAATATCACCTCGTAAACTAATATATGTTACTAAGATTAAAAGATAACGATATCCGGCTGAGTGTTATTTACCGCGCAGTTGCGATTGATGGATTTTACTCAATAATTTCGTGTCCAATCGGTGGTAACATCCGAACGGAATATCAAGTTTAACTATCTGCGATTTTTCACTTTCACAACCATTCTTTAAAAACACTCATTCAGGGAACGTCAGAACATATATTAGCAGTGAAATTTCGAAAAGTTAACACGACCGTATTACTTCCGCTTAAGAGAAAATAAAAAAAACCCAATTGACGGCATTATCTATATTCGTCAAAAGAGTAACTTTTTTTTTTATTGACTTGATAACAATAAAAAAAAGAAGGAATACTAATGTTATACAATGTAAAGGATGATCTGGGTGGCATACTCTGTGAGGGGAGATGTATACATTTTCATCTCTTATGTCAACACAGCCGCCCCAATCTGTCAGTCTCTGTATTCGTACTGTCGTATTCTGGAAATGTAGTCATGCTTATATATTTGAAAATAGTACATTCATTTAGATTATATTCATTATGTATGCATGTATGTATTTATTTATTTCATATTTTTTTTTTTTTTTAACTAAAGATGAAACCATCCATAAATATCGCATTGTTGGTGGTTTTTCCCCTGCAAATGAATGCTGAACAAAAAAAAAAAATCTGGTGTGAAACACTCACACAAAGTTTTCTTACTCCTGTAAATAGCGTTTAAATGGTAAAGTTTCTTTAAATTTCAAAGTTTGGTCATTTGTCCAAGCACATATGAGATCGTTGTGGTGGTTGGTTCCGCAGAGCTGGAAAGCATCAGAGACATTTTCCGTGGTAGCCTGCTTCATTTTGTGGTCATCGACCGGTTTCGAGCATTCGCCCATCTTCAGGATGCGTTTTTCAGGCAGTGTGACAACACAGACTTGCACAGAGCAAATTTAGTTTACACATTGACTGGTGTTTTTAACTGTATTTAAAACTAAACTCTTAAACTAGGTCAAAGGGTATGGTCAGCTGGGTGGGAAAACACGTGTTTGGGTTGTTAAAGGGCAAATTTTCCTTACAATGGAAACAACACGTGGGGGGTCTAATTTTTAAACTCTGTTGTTGGAGGGAGATTTACTTTACAATTAACTAATCAAAATAAAATATAAAATATATAAAATAAATTTAAATTAAATTAAATAACGATTTAAACTAACATCATTTAAAATTAAGCGATTTTTATAATTAAGTTTTTTATATAACTATGCATTCCAGTCATTATTTCACTTTTTCACACAACATTCACATCCTCGCAAGCATGTATACCTAAATATGGTTTTTTATTATGCATTCCACTCAACATATCACCTTTTTACACAACATTCACATACATCATACATCATCCAAAATTCGCACACATATTTGTTTTTTTTTTTGTTTTTTTTTAAATATATATATATAACTAGCAGATTTAAAGCTAAACCTAAAACTAAAATCTGTGTAAGAACTATTTGGTGCATGTATAATGTAATTGCCTTTCTTTTGCTATTGTGGGAAGAGTGTTTTGAATAATGGTTCACTGGTAAATTTTGTCTGTTCGTTTATTAAGTTTTGTGTCTTGTGTTTATATATTTCGAGTTGTTCTATGTATGTCAAGTCGTCGTCCTTTGTGGCCAGAATGTATTAGCTTCATCGTGGTCATGATGTCATCGGGTTTGTGTTTGTTAGTGTTTTGGGTGATTGGCATAATTTGAGTCAACTTTGTTGTACTTGTATGATCTGATATGTTCGGTAAATTGTTCCTTGATTTTTCTGCCGGGTGTTGTTCGTTTCTTTTTCGTACGTGAATTTTACTTTTGTGTCAATTTGTACAGGATTGATACAGCATCTGGCAAAAGTAATAAAAAACAAAAAAAAAAAACTGAACGACACTTACAATATAAGAACGGTGGGGCAGACCGGCAGAAACCACCGTAAACTAAATTTGCCCTGTGCAAGTCTGTGTTGTCACACTGTCTGAAAAACGTATCCTGAAGATGGGCGAACGCCCGAAACCGGTCGATGACCACAAAACAAAGCAGACTACCACGGAAAATGTCTCTGATACATATGATATCATTTGCTCATATTTATAAAGGTGGAGGTGGAGATAAAGGCGGACAAATGCTTAAGCTACCAATCGAAGCATTTAGAGCAAGATTACAGTGTAGAGAGCGCTACAATTATTGAACAAAACCATTTGAATTTTAATGTTTCAAATTCTTAAAAGTAATTTCTTTCAGAAAAAATTTTCCAAAAAAGAGATAACTTTATATCTGTGCAATTAGTATTCCAAATTAAAAGGAAATCGTTTTAGTCGTTTTTAAGAAAATTCCCCCCCCCCCAAACTCAAAAATCTATTCTGAAACATAATACACCCAATTGGGAATTCTAGCAATACTTCAAATATTTATTAATATTATATAGGTTACAGAACCATACATTACATTCAAGTGGTATTTTATAGCAAAGCTTAACGCTACGGATACCCAGAAACTCTTAAAAAATTAATTTTACCGCGAAAATGTTTCAAATAAAAGTGATGGGTATTGATATGTGTGTAGATAGTATACGAACTTTAAAGAAAATCATTGGAATCATTTTCAAGAAAATCGTAACAAAATGGAAAAACACATTCACAATAGAGTCGCAGTTTCACGTTGATAGATTTTTGCCCGAAATCTTCGTGTAAAAATACGGTGATAGTATCTAAACCAAATTTGAACTTCCTGCGTTTTTTTAAGTTTTGAGATATTTTGTTTACACATTCACATACTCACACACACAGATCATTAGCTAAAAACAATTTTTTCGTTTTCATGGGATCTCAAGACATGTATTTCCGGTGTAAACTAAATTTCTACAATTTGACACGATCACAAGGCTTCCCTCTTACTAGAGGATTGGAAGAGAAAGTAAAAAAAAAAAAAATCTGATGTGAAACACACATTTCTCTTACTCCAGTTCTCAAAATTATAATTGACAAATTTTATAGCTAGTGTACCAAATTTAATGAAATTCGTCAAAACTGAAAAAAAAAAAAAAACTGATCCGGTTAACTAATTTTCTTAAAACTCGGAATTTTGGCCAACTATTTATTTCTAATTAATTTGGTTTAGAAGATAGAATTGTATAATCAACTATGACAGCACTTCAGAGAAAAACATAACCCCTCCAACTCCCTAAAAGTGCCCTTAAATGAATTTTCCTAGAGAAATGTTTTAAATAAAAGTTGTACATCTTTGTATGCGTAGTTTATTTACGAAGTTTCAAGAAAATCGTCGGAGCCATGTTTGAAAAAATTCGCGAATAAGTGAAAAAAAAAAATCATTTAATAAAGTGGTAAAATAAACGCACTTCCGGTCATCACATTTTTTTTTCAAACTCGGAATTTCTACAACATATATAATTCTAATTAACATTATTTAGATGACAGAATTGTTTAATAAACCGAAATAGCACTTTAGAGGAAACCGTAACCCCACCTCTCTTCCCCCCCCAAAGTACCCTTAAATGCATTTTTCCTGAGAAATGTTTCAAATAAAAGTTATAGATCTTTGTATGTGTAGTTGATGTACCTAGTTTCAAGAAAATCGTCGGAACCATGTTTGAGAAAATCGCAAAAAAGTAAAAAAAAACAACTAGTAAAGTGGTACTTCCGGTTCAGGAATTTTGACATATAACGTACTGTCAGATCCCATGGTAATATCTAAACGGAATATCAAGTTTGAACATTCAACGGTTTTTCGTTTTTGAGCTATGCTGTTTACATACATACCTACACACAGACACATACACAGAGACCATTTGCTAAAAACCACTTTTTTGGATTCAGGGGGCCTCAAAACGGATATTTCCGGTGAAAACTCGATATCGAAATTTGACCCGATCACAATACTTCTTCTTACTAGGAAATGGAAGAGAAATTAAAAAATAAGTGGGTCCATGGATGCTCAGGCAACTTCATGGTGAAACCTGTGGGCGGAGTTTAATAACATCACAACTACTAGAAAACTTTGGCAATGGGCGGAGCTTAACAGCCCATTTAGATGTTACAACTAAATTGCCCAGCTATAAATTTAGATTTTTATCACGATCTAATAATAGTAATCAGATCAAGCACGAAAAGCTATAAAAGTCTTAGTCGAAGCCAATATGAAAAACTTTAGAAAGTGCAATAATTTATTTTTATTGCAATTATTACAACTAGAGTTGCACAGACTTGGGATTGTTTACAAAAGTTTACATGCCTTGAATATTACGCATAAATATAGGGGAGCGTATATTTTACTTGGTGGTTCTGGAGATCATAGGAACTACCTGACTATAGCTGACCAGAACAGTTAGAACAAATCTCAATTTATCCCAAACAAATAAGAATAGGCATATTTAAATTACCCTAACGTCACAGATCTCTGAACTCCCTAAAAACAATTTTAACCGGATAATTTTTCAAATATTCTAAGTTTAAAGAAAATCACTGAAAGCTATTTTCTGGGAAATTCTGAAAAATTCAGAAATTGATTCAATGAAGATACCACCTATTTCTGTTTTTCCGAGTTGGAATTCTAATGACTTAAAAGATCTTAATATTGTAAGATCTTCCGTATAACTTTCTCTCCAAATTGGGGATTATAATTTCGAAAGAATAGAAAGCTTTGTTTAAAGCCTAGGTTCTCTAGTAGACTCAAATAATTCCGACTCGAATAATTCCGCAAATGAAATTAGCCGCTCTATACCGGCAGTTAACAGGTCATATCATGGGTCTTATAAAGCATTTCTGATTGTACCTAATAATATAAGAAGTACAAAATTGACAATGTATAAAACATTAGTTAAAACCTGTTTTCAAATTAGGGGCGGAAATTTGAATGCAAGATTCTACGAAAATTTTGTTGGCCCTATCAGAGCATAAATTTGTGAAGTTGCAATGATTACATTGGTTAGAGACTATGGCTAGAGAATGGAGAACGAAATGCCTATAAAATTGCTACACTAAAAGACGGAAGGAAAAAGAAAGATTGGAAGAGTGCAAGATAGTTGGAACAAGTGTCTAGGGTATGCATTAAGAGCTGAAGCAATCGACTGGTGGAGGCTAGCTATGGACCGTGGGCAATGGAGGCCAAAGCTCGCAACGAGCTGTAGTGCTGTAGATTGCTGGATGCAAGGACAATATAACCATCAATTATACTGAAGTGGTACTTTAGAGGAAAGTTTATCTTTGCAGCTTCCTTAGAAACCCTAAAAAAAAATTTCAAATAAAAAAGAAGAGGCACTATATTTGGCTAGTTAATTTGCGAGTTTAAACAAAAAATCATGGAAGCCATTTTTGAGAATTTCGTGATAAAACGAAACCAGATCTCAAAATGGTACTTAAATGGAATATCAAGTTGAAATTCCAGAGATTTTTCATTTTTAAAAAGTTATTAGCTCCCACTCCCATGAGATGAAAGAGGCCGATCACTTAAGCATTTTTACCTTCTCTTTACTGCTGTTAAGAAGAAGAATTGCTTCGTGACAAATTATAAAAATTGAGTTTTCATTGGAAATACATATTTTCTTCCTCTGAGAATGAAAAAGAAAATATAATTTCAGCGATTATTGTGTGTGTAAAAACAAAATATCTCAAAAATGGAAAAAAAAAATCCATGGGAGCAGATTCCATTTAACTATCGCCATGCTTCTGACATGTACCTTTATTACAGTTCTTCCCAATTTTCTTGAGAGTGGTTCGAAATAATTTTCCTTAAACTTCTAAATGTGTCTAATCAAGATAATGAATTTTATTTAAAAAAAAAAAAAAATCATTGTAATATATTGGTCATTATTTTCTCAAATTTTATGATGTTAACATATAGTAAGCAAAAAATATATATGCACATTCTTATGCCCTGTAATTTGAAGAATATTTATTGGGAACGAAGAATAGGCCCTATCTAACTACAGTTTACAATGTCCTTTGTCAAGGAAATTCAAAGATGCCAGCTTTTCAAGACATGCTATGATGGAGACATTGTGTCAAAATGGCATATAATATGGGAAAATTGACTAGTAATTTTTCTATAGAATATGTTTCTCTTTTCTTACCTGCATTCTCTGCTTCAAAATGTATTTATTGTATTTATTTAATATTACATATAGGTCTGTGAGTGTGTGAGAGAGAGATAGAGAAAGAATAAAATGACTCAAAAACAAAAAAAAACTGCAGGAAACTCAAATTTGAGTTCTGCATGGCAGTGGTTTCCAAACTTTCTATATTGTCGCCCTTTTTCTGTTCATAATAAATTTTTATGCCCTACGTGAATCTTTTTAACAGTTTCATTTTATAAATACTATTCTTATATTACAGTGAGTGTAATTGGTATAATAAACAAATTTAAAATAATCTTTAAAAAAAACACAACAAAACAAATATTTCAACATAATCTAACAATTCACAAATAGTCTTTCACTTATAAATACTTTCCTTATAATTCATTTAATGGATTTTAAAACAATATTATATATTTTGTATATTCTAAATGGAAAAATTAAATATTTTTTATGATAGAACATCAAACATATTGTTACGTGCTCGCTATGTACCTTTATCAATTTCTTCATACATTAGACCATTCGCATACACACATAGAATAAACCTAATTAGTGTACAATAAAAACCAATACGGGGATATAACTTCCAATATCTTTATTTCAAACCACTAAGTTACACAACTCTACTTAGTTTTCAACTTCTCAGAATACACACCCAAAACAAATACACTCACCTCAAACACACAGATGAATCAATCCAAAATCGTATTTCTTTCTCCCATCTTTTATTAATTATTTTATTATTTAAACTAACCATGTGTATAAAACACATATGATTCCAAATATATCTATTTTGCCAGCTTGCCACACCATCCCCTTCTTCATTTTGTTCGTCCCGAACAGATTCCATTCCCGGTAGGCCTGGCAAGCTGTTACTCTTGCAATTTTCGTTTTTTTCCCTTCTTCTTCTTCCTCTTGTTCGCACCAACCATGGTGGCCGTAATTTCCTATTCTTCCTCTTCCACCTACCAACCTTGTACCTACTTAGGATTCCATTTCCATTTAACTCGCTGAGCTTTTCTTTCGCATCTCCATTTCCGTTGACTTCTTTTTTCTCTTTTTCGGTAACATTATTGAGATTTCCCTCTTTGCAAGAGTAACTCTTGTTCGCCGGTTACTTTTAATTTTATCACTCCTTTATACTTCTTCCTCTTGGTCTTCGTCTTTACCAATTTCTTCATCCTCCTCAATTGCTTCCAATTTATCTTTTAATGATTCTTCGCCCAGGCATTCTTGAATTTTTGTTAAAGAATCACCTTATTTTTTATTTTTATTTATTTATTTTATTTACAACTGTTATAACCATAAGGTACACAGTGGGAGTTGCACAGATTTACAATAGATGTTTACTCTTAAGCTTTATATACGACTGACAAATTACATACAAAAACTGAGCTACAATAATGCGTGCACTATCATACAAAATAGCTAACTAAATCAATACATAATAATACTTCGAACTAAGAAATTTACAAAACTTACATACAAACAAAAATAGGCTATGCACACAAAAATAAACATATTAGATGTGTTTGCACAAACCGAGAGAACAGAACTGAACTTTTTACTATTTTTATAAATTTCCTAATTTCATTTTATATATTTATTACTACATATTGCTAACTTTGATTATATTCTAATATGTACAAACTTATTTTTCCTATTTATTTTATTTCATATAATTCATTTATTGTCTTCTGTTTTATTTCTTTTCTTTTCCTATTCATTAATGACAAACGCTCTTAGTTTAAGCGCACCCTCACAGTAATAAAATATATCATCAATTTGCTGTCTACTTTTAATTGCAATTAGTTGTTTAAGTCTGGACTCTTTTGCTACGTCACCTATGTTAAAGAATCACCTGTTTCGGAATCTTTCATTTTTTCGACATTGTGACAGAGGTTAATATTTTCCTGTCCACTAGTACTCTTCTCTACTACTATTAATAGTAATGCGTTTATTTGTTTATTAAATTCTTCGCGACAATTTTGAAGTAATTTCTTCATGTCCGGTCATGTTCCTACGTAATAGCAATATTATTTAATGTTCAACAATATTTTAATTAATCTTTAACAAAAAAAAATTACAAAAAGTAATACATATTCAACCTAATACTATTTCAGTGTGATGAGTAGGCTTGTTTTACTCCACATATCTTTTCAAACCGAGGTATGACTTACATTTTTTCCATTCCTTGAAAATGGTTCCATAGATTTCCTTTTAAATTTTGTAAATTAATTACATGCATATAATCTTATATCTTTTATTTTGAAACAATATCCAATTAATTCAATGTTTTGAAGAAACCTGGGGTAGCTGTAATGTTAAGCTGCCTCTAAAGTACCAGTACAGTGCAGTGTTTGGTTCTAGTATCTGTAGAGAGATTACAGCGACAAACGAAGTCGATGTGGCTGCTCAACTTCATTGAGTTGCTGAAGAACACAGATTACTGATCAATCTTCATGAGACAAGCTCATGTCAAAAAGGCATAAACGTTACAAAACTAATATAAATAGTGCAAACAAGAAGAAGAAAAAGAATGAAACATACATAAATTCGACAAATAGGACATTAAATGAAACTATTTTAATAACCGATTTCTCAAAGATCGTAGATGTGATATAAGAAATTTAAACAAAATCATGAAAAACTGAAAAAAAAAAAACTATTCACTTTAGTTTCGACTCGACCACTGGTTGGTGAATATTGATCGAAACTTCATGTCAGTTAGATGCGCTACTGGTAACTAAACAGAATTTCAAGTATTTCTATACACACTCATTTAGACCTAATTCCGCTTAAAATATTTTTTTCCAAACTCACTTGAATCTCCAAATATGATGAAAGTGCACTTTAGAAAATTCAACACTATCCCTACCGATTTACTCTCACCAAAATGGTTTTCCGTTCTGATTTTATGTTGGCCAAATTTTCAGCATCAGTATATGTAGTAATCTCCTGCTCTTTCTACAATTGTACATAGTTCAATATTTAAATTTTATTTTGTAATCTTAGAATAAAAAATGTCTCGCAAATTTTCTAATTAAAAATTATTTTCTACTTTAAGTCTGGAAAAGGGATTTATATCTACGATATATCTACACTCAACATGTATGTAGGTATTCATTTAATAATTGTTTGAAGTATTAAAACTAATGGATTCTTTGTAAAATGTCCACTATACGATAATCTTTTAACATAGAACTAACAATTATATTATGAATAATTATGATACAGTGCCAGTACTAAATATAGGGGTGTGAATAACTAAAAGAGTTCACTTCCCCCCAGTGTTATTTAAAGATACAGAGAAAAAGAGAATGAATGAGAGAGGAGAGTCAATAAAGGGATGGTTTGTGTAGAGGAGAATTGTCTGACCCAATTAGGCAGTGGGCGGTCTATTTTTCTACTTGCTAGTGTAGTGAGTGTGTATCGGGCAATATATAGAACTGAACAGAGTACTATAATAGTTAGTGGAACAGAGTGTGTACTGTGTGGTTTTTATGTAGAAGAGGGTGGAATAGCGAGTGTGGATATGTTGGTTAAAAGAGATGAAGAGAGAGTGTATTACCAGCTGTTTAAGAATAGAAATAAACATACCTGACACTCACATACTTAGAGGTCCTCCCACCCACTGGCTCCTTATTTGCCCATTGTTACTTGTCAACACACTATATAATAAAATGTCTTCAACTTTCCAACTAAAAGATGTTTTCTTTGTCATTGATGGTCCTACAAATCATTTGCCACATTATTTATATAAGTTGAAAAATGAGTTCATTCATATTTAACGCTTTTCTTATTAATTAAATGCTATAATAAATAAATGTAATATATATACCCGGAATATAAAATCAATTTTACAACACTTTCTCGACTATCAGCAATCATAATAATATAAAAGAATTTGTTGACCGTTGATGAATTAGGTTATGAAGAAATTTGGTGAGGATCGGTCAAGAAAAAAACATTCAATTATGGCAACGTTACGACAGAGTTTCCTGTCTTTAGCACGGCTTTAATTTACAGAAAGTCGTGAAGATGCTTGTACATTGTAAATTTACAGAAATTAGAAGGCACTAGTAACTTTTAAATTTTTCTTTTTATGTTTCTGCGATGTAAGAAATGTGTAAGTTTAAAAATTCTTTCTCCAAATCTTCACAACTTTCTATATATTAAAGCTTTGATACCTTAACTCTGTGATCAGAAATAAAGCAGCTATTAATAGAATTATTTTCTGTTATATACAAACCAAATGCTTAAAAAGTACGGCTATCTAATGAGGATGGAGGAGAACACTGGCCTCCCAAAAGAGAGATGTAAACACGAGGCAAGCCTAGAAAACGCTGGATGGAAGATATAGAGGACTTGGGGAAGAATATTGGCTGTTGGGTATTCGGACATATGACCTAAAGATTGTAACACAACCGCATTAAAAAAATATATATCACATAATCATAAAAAGAACTTCAAAATTCTAAAAAATTGTCCAGATATGTTCATTTAATGGGAACTCTGGGGTATGGGTGGGTTAGGTGTACCACTAAACTGCCATTCCAATATATTATATGATCCTTTCAGTATATAATATTAATAAGAATTTAATGCAATGTTACAATTCTGAGTTTGAGGAAAATCGATTCCTTGGAAGTACATTGCCTAATTATGTATATTTCGGAGGCACTGTGTACATTTTCAGTTATATGTAAGATTTTTAATGGATAGCATAAACCCTATTCGTATAAATCAATAAATCAATCAAAACTATGTCAATTCAGAAAGATAAAGACGTGTGTGTGTGTGTGTGTGACTTCTGACCAACACAATTAAATAACAGTTATTTTAAATCGATTTTAAAAAATTAACTTATTTTAAAAATCGATTATTTTCTTTTGATTAAATATCATGAATTTCTATTAAAAACCAGTATTTGGTAAAAGGTAAATTCCGGGCTGAGTAAGTCCAGAGTTCTTTTAAAAAAAGTTTTAAACACATTAGAAAAAAAAAAATTAACGCCCAACGTGGGGCTCGAACCCACGACCCTGAGATTAAGAGTCTCATGCTCTACCGACTGAGCTAGCCGGGCTAGTGAAAGTACGTCCTGCTTATAAGCTTGTTAGTGTTTCATTATATTTCTTTTTTTTTTTTGTTAATTTTTGTCATAAAAAAATGCTTTTTTTTAGACTCGTTAAGTTTAGTTTTGCTTCGTAATTAATTACTGTATTAAATTTCCGTTCTTTTTATTTTTAATATTAAATCTATATCGTTAATAAATTTATTTATACTTTTTTTTTATTGAAAATTAAGTCCAAATTACATTTCCGTTTAAACGAGCTTATGAATTAGATATTAACCTTACTTTTCATTAACCGTGCCTAATGACCCCAGCTCAGTTTCTTCAATGAAAATTTTTTTTATCAAAAAATTTCGAGGTTATTAATATTTAAAAGCCTTGTGTATTAATATTTTTTTAATTTTCTGACATTTAGAGTTTATATTAAATATTTTTATTAAAATGGTATTCAAATCGTCAGGCCTTAAAATTACAATGTTATGTTTGTACGGCAATGGCCAGAGGAATTTTTAAAGAAAAAGAATTCTTTGTTGCTCTATGTTTCGGGTACCATTGGTGCCCTTCTTCAGGAGCTCTGTAAAATTTATTGAAGAAAATACATTATTTTACAGTATTGTAGTTACGAAAAAGTGCATAGATTTATAAAAAAAAAATGAAATTAAAGAAATATTAACAGAAGAAATTTTAAAACAGAAGTGACAGTAAATTAAATAAAATGATAATTAACAATAACAAATAATAAAATAGATAAAGATACCTTTATGTTTGGAGTGGAGTGTACGTTGAGAACGTTGAGATTAAAATGAAGAGAGAGTATTTTTTTAAAAATTTAAAAAACTGTTAAAAGTTGGGAGGGATAAGAAAAATGTTTATAGTGAGGCGCGGCAATTTCAAATTTGGAAGAACAAATTACTGGCGAGTATCTTTTTTTTAGGGTTAGAAAAATATTGTTGTAAGTTGAAGTCATGATTTCTTTGTCTTTTTTAAAATTGGTAGAATTCGGATGGAGGTGAATTTGTAAGGATTCGGATAGAAGATGTTTTGAATGGTTGGGGTTAGTGGTTAAAATGGAAGGGTTACTGAAATCTATAGCATTATTAAAAGTCAGAACATGTTTAGAGAGAGTAGTGCTGTCAACTTTTTTGTTAATAATGTCTAGTTCGTGTTGTCTGAGTCTTTTTTGTAAAAAATCTGTTTGGATTCACCTATGTAGCAAGCGTTGCAGTTGGGTGTAATACATTGAAGTTTTTGTACCGTATCTTTATCTGTTTTATTTTCTCTTATTGTTAATATCATTTTATTTAATTTACTGTCACATCTGTTTTATAATTTCTTGTAACTGTACAATACTATATTTTCTCCAATAAATTTTTCAGAGCTCCTGAAGAAGGGCTCCCTCCAGTGGTACCCAAAACGTAGAGCGACAAAGAATTCTTTTCCTTTAAAACCTCCTCTGGCCATTGTCGAACAAATATCTCATTTCAATATATTTTTTTTTTTTTAATTTAAGACGCTTCAACTTGGCGCCTGGAGCCTACTTCGTGCCTGCCGGCCTCGACAGTATTCTGACGCTACAGACAAACACTATCCATCATCGGAAGGGCGTCACCATCGCCCACCCTTCGGGGTGCAATCACTCTCTGGCTCTCCAGTTTGGGGAATCCCTCACCCCACCTAAATGCACCCAAAATAAATGCATAAATATTTTTTTTCTTTAGAGTTTCCACTCCTAAAGGATTTTTAAGGATCCAGTGCAAATAGTAGTTGGATGTGATACATTGTAGTCGAGAAGACAGGGCTAATAATATACGTAATTTAACACCACAGTTTCCTCAGAATCTTCCAAACTCATTTTTTTCGGAAACTGTTTCAAATAAATTGATAGGTTTATATCTGTGCAGTAAACATTCCAAGTTTAAAGAACATCTTTGCAACGATCCCAGAAAATGGCCAAAAATTGAAAAAAAAAAAAAACCTTGATACAGTAAAGTCGCAATTCTGGTTGATGGATTTTGGATTGAACCTTCTTGTCAAACACGATGCCAGTGCTTAAACGGAACATTAAGCTTGTGCTTCCGGTTTTTTTTTTTTTTAATTTGGAGATATTTTTTCATATATAACACATAACACACAATCGTAATTTTCATCCTCAGGAGATTTCAAAACACGTATTTCCAGTGAAAACTTTCATACGATCTTTTATGGAGTTAAGAGAAAGAAAAATTAGATTTCGTTCGAATGATTTTCTGCAAGAGAACTTCCTCAGAAACCAAATATTTCTTATTTATTTCTTCACCTTCATTCCAATCCATATATTCATTTTATTATCTCTATAAACTTCATTGTAAAAGGTTTCTTTCCATAGAATTTCTCCTTCTTAATACTGATTACAAGATGGTGTCACCAAGTCAGAAATATGTTTATAAATAGTCTTGCAGCTAAGATGTTTGGTAAAAGAAGGGTAGGCGGTTATGTATATAAAAAAAAAATGAAAAAAAGTTAAGTCAACCGAAGATGGGGGAGATTTGTAATGTGCTCTAAGTTTTTACTAAGCATGGTTAGGGTAGTAGAAGCTATTGGGAGAGAGATTGGTTTAGCAAAGGCAGGTCAAAGTCATGAAACACCCTGAGGGCAAACTATGGGGACACCAGTTGTGTATATAGCTCATACACCACTCCTCTCGCCAACCCTCTTCTCTTTTTACTTTTTTTCTCTCTCTCTTCTTTCTGTTTCCCTCTCAATCTGCGTTCTGTAGTATTGAGTGCATAATGAGGTCGTCCCTATTTGTCGAGGATTATCTGTCGACAATAGACTCTGGCCGGCAACAGCAGCTGAGCCCCTAAGGCCTGCCCTTGCCTTTGGGCAGCGGCCATATTGACTAACCTAGGGAGATGATTTGAAACTGGTAACCACACTAAATTGACAAAATATATAATAGAACATATATATATATACAAATATCATATGTACTCGATACCTTAACCCAAGCGCTTAAATAATGAAATATATCTTATGTAATACTTAAACCATACACAAAAGGATTGATAAAAAAAGATTAAGTTAAATTTTGTTAAAAAAAATCTTAAGAACAGGATGGCATAAAGCAATCAACGTATAAAACAAATAAACATATATTTCAAAAAGTACCTTGGAAAACAAACACGGTACTACACACACACAACTCTAGCTTAAAAACTATAACCTCTGTATCATCTTTCCCTATTCGGTATAGATGGCAACACTGATCACATAATTCTCACAGTTTATAGAACTTTATCCAACTTAATTTTAGAGGCCTACCATTGCTTTTAATTTAAAAACTTATTTTCCATTATATGGTTTATTAACATTTATTTTATTTCCCATTTATGTAATTTAAAATGGGTAGATAGAATTTATGTTTGCTTTGTTGCTAAGCCATTACTCGAGTAGTGAAAATATAAAATACATGTATTATAAAAGCATTTTTATTGATGTTCCGCAGATTATTACTTCTTTCTACTCCTTGTAAGAGGAATTATTGCAATCACGTCAAATTTTCGAAATGTGTATATGTATGTGTGTGTGTGTGTGTGTATTTGAACAAAATATCACAATAACAAAAAATTGCAAGTAGGTCTGAATTCTGTTTAAGTATATACCATCACCGCTTCTAATTCCGTTTTAAATATCGCCAGGGGATTCGACACAAAGTTGCCGAATCATATCTGTCAACCGATCTTTCTTAATCTTTTATCGCTTCTTGACTGTTATAAAAAGAAAAACCTATATCTTCTGAGGGCTTGACTTTTTTTTTGTAATTATTAAGTAAATAATTTTGTTGTATTCTTATTCTAGCACGAGTCCTTGGAACAAGACAAACACTGCAAATAGCATACTGACAGACCATTGTACTCCCTCATTCACTTATACTTACCAAAAGTCCTTACCAACGTCCAGTTCTCAGTGATCGGAGTTCAGCATTAGCAATGAGCTATATTTGCAAATCGTTAATATAAATTCATTGGAGTTCCTCTGGAGAATTGCGGGCACGAATGGCGAGAAGTTAACACTGAGCTAAGCATTGTCTTAACATATTACTGACAATAGTAAAATTGAAGTTCTTACTTAAAGATACTGTATGCGTGCGTGTTTGTCTGCCTGCCTGTCGGTCTGTGAGGAGGCAGTATAACTCAAAAAAGAAAAATCGCAGATAGTTCAAATTTGATAGTTTAAGTGCTAACGGGCCTCGGCAGTAAGATCAAAATCGGTCAACTGGAAGTACCCCACTTTACTAAATAGACTTTTTCAGTTTATTTTGCGATTTTCTCGAAACTAGCTGTAACAATTATTTTCTTTTAACTTGTTATATCCACTAAACATAAAAAGAATTACAATTTTTATTTGAAACATTTATTTTCTGGAAAAATTCATTTAAGGGGTACTATGTTGGAGAGGTGAAGTTAGGTTTTACTTTAAAGTGCCATTTAAATATTTGTTGTGGTGGTTGGAAAGCATCAGAGACATTTTCCGTGGTAGCCTGCTTCATTTTGTGATCATCGACCTGTTTCGCCCGGGTATTGGGCATCGACGGGCGTTCGCCCATCTTCAGGATGCGTTTGTCAGACAGTGTAATAACACAGACTTGCACAGAGCAAATTCAGTTTATATACTCTGAATAGCTCATTACTAATGCTGAATCAGAGACATTTTCTGTGGTAGCCTGCTTCATTTTGTGGTCATCAACCGGTTTCGGGCGTTCGCCCATCTTCAGGATGCGTTTTTCAGATAGTGTGACAACACAGACTTGCACAGAGCAAATCCTTTCCAGCTCTGCGGAACCAACCACCACAACAACTAATGCTGAACTCCGATCACTGATAACTGGACGTTGGTAAGGACTTTTGGTAAGTATAAGTGAATGAGGGAGTACAATGTTCTGTCAGTATGCTATTTGCAGTGTTTGTCTTGTTCCAAGGACTCGTGCTAGAATAAGAATACAACAAAATTATTTGCTTAATAATTACAAAAAAAAGTCAAGGCCCTCAGGAGATATAGGTTTTCTTTTTATGACAGTCAAGCGTGTATAAACTGAATTTGCTTTGTACAAGTCTATGTTATCACTGTCTGACAAACGCATGCCATTTAAATATTCTCTCGTATTATACGATTGCTATCATCTACATAATATTAATAAAAATTTAAGGTGACCGTTATAAATATTCTGGTTTGAAAAAAATAGGTTTTTTTTTCGGTTGGACGACTTCTTTTACACATATGGATATTTTGTGTTTTATGTGAAATTTGTAATTGCATAATATTCGTATCAGAACTGTGTAACTTGCAGTAAGAGAAAAACGGATGAGAATTTAAACCAGATTTTATTTTCTAAACCATACGTTAAGTATATTAAGTGGAAGTGTGTGGGAAAACTATACAAATCTTCTGGTTAATTACTGCGCACAATTAAATTTGATGCCAAGTTCCTGTAGGGTTGGAAATTTAAAAGGGAGACAACAGAAATGGAAAGAGGGGACACAGCAATTCTTCTATTAAAAAAAGAAGGATTAAAACATATTACAAATCGTGTATGTGACAGACATTCTGCTCACTGGAGAACAGTATATGTATGTTAGTATGAGTATATGAAATGTTCTGCCTATCCCAGCCTATTATAATTATAATTACTAGAGAGGGTTTATATCCTGGTTAAAAGTGTAGGGATTATACAACTAAAGAGGGAATGGTTTGTATATAAGTGTGAGTTGTGAAAAACACAACAACTGCGAGTTATAGTGAGCGGTTAGTACAGAAATGATGACGCGTTTTGCCTCTTGAACGGCCATCATCCAACAAAGAGTGAACAGTTTGAAACCTTCAATCTCTTGTTATAGTAAGAGTCGCTTATATATAGTTGGACGCCTTTTTTTTTTATTACAACCCTCTGAAAAACATCGGTCATAAGTCTCCATTATGCTTGAACGCCTTCCAAATAGACATGTTAAATTAAACGATAGACATTAAAATAATAATAGGATCAAATCAGATTTTGTTAAGAGGGGATTTTTATCGAAAAAATGTTGTTAATAAAGGATTATACTTTTTCTTTTTTCCTCCTTAATCATAATAAATTCAAAATTTTCCATTCATATATTTCGCAGATGTTAAAATTTTTATTTATAAAGAACGCCGTATATTAATGTTATAATCTATCAAAAAAATATTCTTTGAACATTCCAGGAAGTAATTTGCTTAATAATTCAAAACTCTTAAATCATAATGGATGGCAATGGATATTAGTACAGAGATACATTTAGAGAAATTCTTTGACAACAATTAGAAAATTATATGAAAGTTTTTCCAAGAAAATTGATTTTTACTTTTGTCCCACTCCTAGTAATTGAATTTTCCCCAGCAATGAATTCTTTGAAGTCCCCTCTGAGTACGATAAAAATATATTTAATGAATGGTCTGTGAGTATATTATCAAAAAATATTTGGAAAATGAAAAATCCTAGGAAGCTCAAATTTGGTATTAGGTAATAAGTATCACCACCAGCCTCTGACACGAAAGTTTCGTAAAAAATCCATAACAACCGAAATTGAAGGCAACTTTACTGAATCGTGTTTTTTCTTATTCAGTTTTTCTCGATTTTCTCAAAAATGACTTCAAAAATTTTTCTTCAAACTTCGTATACTATATGTACACATAAATTTCTATCCATTTTATTTGAAGCATTTTTTCAAGAAAATTGTGATTTTTTTTGTAGGGTTGTGGGGGAGCAGATAGCAAATAGCTAAAAAGCTATTCAGCTTTTCTTGAAACTTGTTATGCAATCTGTGCAGATATAAACCAATCACTTTTATCCGAATTATTTTTTTTCAAGTGAAATTGATTGCAGAGGATTCTGGGTAATCTGTGATGTCTAGGTTTCAAGTATTATTATTGGTGATTGAAGTAGGAGGTTATCTTTTGAACAAAAATTATTGTTTATTGGTATTAACAATTATAGTCTTGGTACTAATCAACATGTATTCCCACCAATCCTATAGGCGAAGAGCAGGCCTTATTTTCCTCTTCAAACTTATACACCATTATATTAAGGATTGTCCTGATTTGCTGGAATTAATCGATTTCCATGTTCCTACAATAGATACTCGCTATAAACTTGTGTTTTCTAAAAGTTATTATTCAATAAAATATTCCCATTCCTCTCATATACCTAGACATATGGTCCGTTGGAAAAGTATTTCTAATGAATATGTGATATCTTCCTGCCGGCAGTAGTCATTAATTAGTTATCATTAGATATTTGCATTTATAATAGATTGTTACTTATAGTAGTTATATATTAAATAGTTTATTGTAATATTAAGGTTTGCGGCAAGGAGTCCTATTTCCAATCGCAATTTTCAATCTAGCTGTGGAGATGGCCATTAGAGGCATCTGAACCGCCCCCAATGGCACAATCTATAATAGATTAAACCAGCATCTGGTGATGCTGATGATGTTGTCCTCACGGGAAGGGCAAAATCAGCATTAAGGGGCTCATTTGAAGCCGCAGCGAAGAAGCTAGGGCCTAAAGATCAGTGAGCAGAAAACGAATAGTACTCGAAAAAATCTGACACATGAAGAAAATCATATGCACGCCCTATGAGTTTGAAAGGGATATGAACGATCTTTCAAATATTTGGGAACCGTTCTCACTGGAAAAAAATGAGGCGAGTATAGAAACAAAAGGAAGAATAACGGCGGCCAATAGGGTTTTCTGAAAAATGTGTTCAGATTTAGAGAGCTATCGAGAAAGGCGAAGTTGATAGTATACAGAACCATATTGATGCTAACTGTAACATACCCAGTGAGACATGGGTGCTCATAAAAGATGATGAACGATTGTTGAACATTTGGGAGGGAAAGATCCTCCGAAAAATCTTTGGCCCTATAAGAGAGGAAGACAGTTACAGGATAAGGAAAAATGGAGAATTAAGGGAACTGTTCCAAGAGCGGCATTCGGTGGATTGGATAAGAAGAGGGAGATTGAGATGGTTGAGGCACATTACGAGAATGGAGAAATCTAGACTCCATAAGAAATTGCTGGCTGGGCACCCGAGTAGGGCAAGGAAGAAAGGAAGACGGAGGAAAAGATGGCTAGATGATGCCGAAAAAGATATTAGGAACCTGGGCGTATGAAGATGGAGAAGAATCGCTTTGGTAGAGATGAGTGGGAGAGAGTGGTTGAGGAGGACAAGATCTTTCGAGGACCGTAGCACCACGAAAGAAGAAGAAGATCATAGTTTCCCTTTAATAGTATAGTTACAGTTTATCTATAAAATCAGATTCATTTATCTCTTTTATTTTTTACGCTCTCCCTTTTTACCTAGTTTCTATTTGTTATTCTTATTATTAAATTCATAGTTTTATTCATTTTTTACTATATTGTCTCTTATATTTGTATATGTTTTTGTTATTTGTATTTGTATAATGTTTGTATCTCTAAATACTATTATTTTTATATTCATACTTTTTAGATATTCTATTTTTTGTTATTTTATTTATTCTATTTCTTATTCTTTCATATTTGTAGTTTGCCTATTTTCGTATAATGTTTGTTGTGTTTGATGGTGAGAAATTAAATGGGGGTACAACCCGGTGTAAATAAATAAATGTTAGTGCAATTAAACTGAATATAAAGTCCCAGTTTAAAGAATATTAATTTGTCAATTTAACAATTATCAACAACTATGTGAGTGAGTGTTTGACGTCAGACTTTTTTAAATTTTTATTCTCATGAATTGCAAATTAAGTCTTCTTTTTGGCCACCGAAACTGATGAATTCTTTCAACTACTACTTCTTAAAACTATGAATATCCAACAAAAAAAAAAAAATTATATAAAAAGTTTCACCATCTGTTTGTAAAGATTTAATGCAGATTTATATAATGGTGGTGGCCTAGATCTTACGTTGAGAAGTATGTGATTTTGTGGAATTAAAATTTAACAAAAATCGCCCATTATAAATTTTACTACTTGCAAAATATGTTCCAGTCATGTTTCTGAATTATAAAGTTACCACCATACAAGTGTTACAAATAATTCACAAGTGCCATGATAGCTACATGTGGTGTATGTGGTATGTCAGGACTCCAGCAGATAGCACTGCAGGGTACTATTGTGTCCCTTTTAACACTAAAAAAAAAAAAGTGTGTTTCTCAATGAAATTCTATTCACATATTACACACTGTATATTTTAATTATCACTGACACATTATCATTTTTTTTTTCTCAATAATTTGGCGTTTAACTGTTAGTTAAGAATAGAATGGCAGCTACTTTGAAATGGGTTAATATTTGAAATATCTTTAGCTGCTCTCTAAGTTTGTAAAAGTTATTTAAACAATGAAATGAAAGTAAATTTTGATTTTGAATGAATCCTAACGGTTTATTTCAAGTGATCAATTCTTCCATACTGCATTATATAAGATTGATTCAATCACACTACTTGTAATATATAGTAACTTAGTTTTAAACCTCTACAGAACTTTTTAACATATATAAGTCTGTGAGATAAACTGCCTCTTTCTCTCTCTCTTCTATTCTTGTCTATAGATATACACATATTTATTACATTATATATATACGGTATTCTTTCAGTTTTTGTTGACTGGAATATAATAAAACAAATAATATAAAATAAACTATTATTCTACTAAGTACAATCAACAATTCTACTATATTGTTTAAAGGTAACAATGCGTTATGTGAAAACTTTTATTTATATTTCCTTTAGATAGAAATAGTTACATTTCAAATGATTGAAATTATAATTGAAAGAGTGTTACACTTATTGTATTGTTTTTTATCGATATAGTTATTCTTTAATTTCAAGTGGTGAACCAGATGTTATATTGATTACATTATTCACAAATGACTCGTTACTCTGAAGTGATTTATTAAGTGTTTGGCAGTTATAGTTTTTATATTGTTATTCGTTTAATTGTATTTCTTTAATTTTTTTTTAATAACTCTTTAAAAATATTTGAGTTGTAATTTTTACTTTTTCTTAAGCTTGGTAAGAGGAAGTATTGCGAATTATTAGTCTCCCCGAGTCAAATAATAAAAAAGTGGTTTTTAGAAAATGATCTATATGTATGTACATATATATGCATGTATGCGAACAGCATAGCCCAAAAACTGGAAGGGCTACTTCACTTTACGATTTTTTCAAAAACGACACCAACGATTTGAAATTAGTACAGTGAAAAATGCTTAACATGAAAAATCGGTTAACACGAATCATAATGCGTCCCGATAAAATACTATGTAATTCATACATTTTTTTTTTTTTTTAACACGAAACAAAAATCGCTTATCACGAAAACATTTCAATTTCCAGACGTACCTGTTTTCTGCAGTCCAATCGTCATGCAGTAGCGTTCTTATAGTATCACGGAAAATGTCTCTGATGCTGTCCAGCTCTGCGGAACCAACCACAACAAATGATCTTATAGTAGTTAGTTATTTGACGAGACTGAAAAATGCCACTTTAACACACTCGAATTCAGACTGGAGCTGTAGCTAGCAAGTGTGGCAACTGATCGAGAGTTATAAAGAACTTTTCTCTAAAGTTAAATATTAATTTTTTTCTGCAGTCGTACTAATTGGTTCTTAATTAATATGAATAAAAGGAAATGTGAAAAGGTGCAAATACTGAGAATGTATTTTAATTCCAGTCAAATACTTTCACTCTCTCTTTATAACCTGTTCCGTTTGGTATAACCTCAAATGCGCTGTATCTGGGATTGTGGGATTGAGTTTTCTAGCGTATTGCTGCTAGATGTCCAGGTAGTTATAATTGAATAATGTTACTTTTGCGGACCAGTGAGAGAAAGTAGTGTGTAACTCACTTGTATATAAAAGTTAAAGTTTCTTCACTAAATTTAGTGTAATAATCGTCATTTTATCAACGATTGCAGGAAAAGTAAATTTATTAAGGTTTCAAGTTGTCTTGTGGTATTTTATTCATACTGTGCTTTAATTTAACGGAAACTTTTATTCATTGCATAACAATGCAATAGAAGTAAAAAAATCCTTGTTATTTAAAAATTGACCAGATGTTTTGAACTTAACTACGAATTTTTCTTCTCAGGTATAGATAAATATCTTTCCCACATTAAGTTCTTGTTTTTAATATTGTATAAATCATTTCAACTTGATATTTTTATCTTTATACAATACATAAATAATTAGAATCATTGAATAACTAATAAAGTTATTTGATTTCAAATTGGCCATTTTTATTTGATATTTTAGTAGACATAATAATAATATATACTTATACCTATGTTTATTTTATTGAGAATTGAACTTCTATTTTTTTTAAATTATGGTACTTTTATAATTTCAAGGTTAAATCTAATACGTTTATTTGAAAATAAATTATTATTTATTAATTTTTGCGACTTCTTATTAATAAAGTTTTTTTTTTTTTATCTATTTGATATACATATTTAACATATCAGGATTGATTGTGACCTTCTTGTAGAAATTGAATCTTCTTACACAAAAAGTTAAAATTAAAGTGAATGTGTCACATCAGTATATTTTATAATTCTACTACCTGTATAATATTGAGGTACATTAAATGCTTTGCCATAATTCCAAATATGAAGAAAGTCAGTTAATCGTAAGTGCGAATATCCAGAATAGATTTCTGAAATTTAACGATTTTCTTTAAACTTGAAATGGTAATTGCATGTATATAAACCTATCACTTTTATTTAAAGCATTTTTTTTCCGCAACGACTGATTTTCAGGGGTTTTAGGCAGAACCTATAAGAGTAAGGTTAGATTTAATTATCAGGTAAACAAATAATGAAAGCCCTACCTAAAGCTTTAGTAAACATTACTATATATGTTCAAATCTGTCAATTAATAAAGTACCAAGTCTTGTTGAACATAGTAAAACGTATATTTTCATTTTAGTTATGAATTTGATATATGTGTATCGATTTATATATACGAAGTCCTACTCTGTCGATCAGTAGCTAAGGCGTATCAGTCTGGCTACAATGGTGTATCCTATTCTTGTTAAGTCTGGCACAATTGCGCAATATATCTATATTTTAAAGTTAAGTCTTCTCATAATCTTTTAGTTTACAATACTAGATTAATTTATTTATTTCAGAAAAACTACTCTCAT
This sequence comes from Triatoma infestans, assembly GCA_011037195.1. Lineage (NCBI taxonomy): Eukaryota > Metazoa > Arthropoda > Insecta > Hemiptera > Reduviidae > Triatoma > Triatoma infestans. The sequence goes on from JAAEAF010002403.1 coordinate 45,757, forward strand.
CAGGGAGGAGATCATTGGGTTCTTGTCTGGTCAGGTCCACCCTCGACCTCTGCTACGCTATACTCCTCATGCTTGGAAGGTCAAGTGTCACTGGCTTTCTGACATTTGATTTTAACTCTAGGTAAGTAGATAATTTTAGTATATTTGGTCATTGTTTCTTTTTTCCTTATTTTTTTTTTTTTTTAAACATATGTTGTTTTTCTCTTTTAATTTACGTTCTGTTCGATTTTAATTTAAATTTTTTATAGTTTAATTGTAGAACACTAATTATTGCTTATTTTTACTTTCTCTTACCCCTAGTAAGAGAAAGTATTGTAATCGTGTCAAATTTTCGATATCGAGTTTTCACCGAAAATATCCGTTTTGAGGTCTCCTTAGTCAGAAAATGTGTTTTTTTCAGCATGGTCTCCCTCTGTGTGTGTGTGTGTGTGTGTGTGTGTGTGTGTGTGTGTGTGCGCGTGCGCGTGTATATATATGTGAACAGCATAACTCGAAAACGAAAAACCTAAGAAAGTTGAAACTTATACCGTTTAGGTATCACCATGGGATCTGGACAGTGGATCAACTATCAAAATTCCTCAACCGGAAGTACCACTTTACTATTTTTTTTTATTATTTTTTTTTTTTTTACTTTTTTGCGTTTTTCTCAAAAATGGCTCAGACGATTTTCTTCAAACTTGGAATATATGAACTACACATACAAAGATCTACAACTTTTATTTGAAATGTTTCTCTGGGAAAATCCATTTAAGGGCAGTTATGGGGGGGGGTGGGGTTAGGTTTCCATCTAAAGTGCTATTTCAGTTTAATAAACAATTCTATCATGTAAATAATGTTAATTAGAATTGAATATGTTGTTGAAATTCCTAGTTTCAAAAAAAATCGGATAACCGGAAGTGCGTTTACTTTACCACTTTACTAAATGATTTTTTTTTTTCACTTTTTCGCTGTTTTTTCTCAAAAATGTCTCCGTCAATTTTCTTGAAACTTCTTATATAAACTAAACATACAGAGATATACAACTTTTATTTAAAATATTTCTCTGGGAAAATTCATTTAAGGATACTTTTGGAGGATGAGTGGGGGTATTTTTTCTCTAAAGTGCATCATAAAATTGATTATTATACAATTCTATCATCCAAACAAAAATTAATTAGAAATAAATAGATGGCCCAAAATTCGGACTTTAAAGAAAATTAGTAAACCGGAAGTGCGTTTTTATTGAACAGTTTTTCCAGTTTTGCTATTTTCTCCGTACAAATTTCATTAAATTTAGTATACTAATTATAAAATTCGTCAATGTTAATTTTGAAACTGGAGTAAGAGAAAGTTGTGTTAGTGTTTCACACCAGAATTTGTTTGTTCTCTTTAGTTAGTTCATGCAGTAAACTCTGGCAGACGGCATTTGCCATTGCTACACATTATGTTTCCATATTATTACTAATATTGGATTAAGTCGTGTAATTAATATGTATTGTGTTTTTTGTTTCGTTACAAAAATAAATAGTAATCGAATCTATTGAGTTCCATTTTTCAGTCCCCAACACATCTACTCACGTTCAGGCCACTTAGTTAAATACTATTTACCTGCACAACAGTCGGGACTAAGATTTACGTATGTAACAATTACAAGTTTGTAAATAAAATTAACCAATTAGTATTAAAGCAATAATTACGGTAAGATAAAATGTGATTATTTCACATATAGATATTTAAAATTTAAATCTCTCGTCTTATAAAAGGATCTTTCTCATTTCTTATGTTATGATTTACTTCAGATTTTTTCATGGGAATATTGCTTGCTTAGTCTGAAATTAATGGTAATTTAAAATTATACATATATCGCTTCTCTTGAAAATTTCTTTATCCCTTGGTAGTTGTTTGCTATTATTTTTGTAAAGTAGAAATGAAAGAAATGATGCTTAAAGTGAAATAATGAAGTGACAAGAAAATTACTTACTTCCCGTATAGATCGATACATGTTTCAATGTATCGTATTTTACCTTAGGATTGTGGTTCAGAATGTAAATAGAAAGAAATGACATTTTATTATAAGTTGCTGGAAATAATGTCTATCCTTAAGGAATTTAATACAATAAGCCGGATTTCTGCTCAGAAGATCACCAGGAAATCGGTAAAATCTTAAGAATATTGAGTTATGTTGTATAACAACATTGTGGATTTACAATTCACTAAACTATATTGTGTGAGAATAAATGGAGATACTTCGGTTATATTTTCCAAAAACCTTCTTCCAATTATTGAATATTTTAAGAAAAAAAGAAAAATTAAATATCATCTCTATTAGCTACTAATAATTAAAAAGTCCAAATAAAAAACAATTAGGCAGGATGAGGCAATGCGCTTACTCCCACCAACTCTGATAATTTTAACTGAGTCAAACGCAAATGATGGTCGGAAATGTTATGTTATAGAATAGCTTTATTTCGGTTAATTAAGGAGTGGCACCTAGCTTTTAAAACTTCACATATTCTAACCAGCTGTTCAGTATAATCTTCAGAGTCAACTGTTCTGCCATAAGGTTACAAGCTCAAAATGTAAAACATCTTGAAGTTCCACTAAAACGCAAAGCATGACGTGCCTCCCATCACTCTAGGCACGATCTTAATAACCAGAGGTTGATTGAGGAAATCAAGGCTGACCATCTTCTTGGAATACCAACTGATAGGATGGTTCCTAGGTATCGTTTCGAAAGGAACTTCCAAATTGTTGTACCGAGCAGAGGTGAATGGAACTGTGGCCCGCCCCCTGTTCGGTAACTCAATCTGGTATACAGACGGATCTAAAACTCCGACTGGGGTCAGAGCCGGGGTCTATAGGGGTAGGCCTGAAGTTAAGATTAAGGTCAGCCTAGGGAAGTACGCCACGGTCTTTCAGGCTGAAGTCTTGGCATTACAACCCTGCGCTAGGGAGATTATAAGGCAAGGCATAGTGGGTAGAAGAGTGGCCATATACTCCGATAGTCAGGAAGCCCTGAAGGCACTTTCTTCACACCAAATAGTCTCAAGACTGGTGTAGGATAGCCTATTTGCCCTAACCGAGGTGGTGCTCGGAACAAACTGACACTCGCCTGGGTGCCGGGACATGCGGGGTTTCAGGGTAATGAAAGGACAGCCTAGCTAAATTGGCAGGATACCTTTATAGGCCCTGAGCCCTTCTGCGGCTTCTGCGGCAAGAGCCTTATTCAAACTTCTATCAAAGATTGGATAGAAGAACAGCGTCTGCTTTGGTGGGAGAGAACACCAGGACAGAGGCAGGTAAAGCATTTTATTAAGAGACATTTGCCTAAATTTACCAGAGATCTACTGAGTCATACCCGAAGGGATATAAGGCTAATTGTGAGTCTACTAACAGGGCGTTGTTAGGCTGAACAGACACATGCACCATCTACAACTTGCAGCGGTATGCCAATTCTGCAAGGCAGAGGAAGAAACCCATGGCGAGGACAAGGTTTCTTCAATTGGGGACAGGCAATCCCGAAGCTATGAGCTTCATGACGGAGCCGCTCTCAGCCTTGCTAGGACTGACTAGGAGGGCAAAACTGGGATTTGTGCTATAATTTAAGGGGATCCACAATAGACCTCGTCTTGTAGGTCGCAGTGGAATGAGGCTCGCCCCCCCCCCCCCCGTTTCTAATCTAATCTAAAGCATGAAGTTTTACCCAAAACCGATCTGGGCTAAATGGACTTAGTTTTTTCTAGAAATTCTTTAATGTTGTCCTTACCACTAACCTGATTGTTTAGTTTATTTGGATTATGCGAAATGTCTAGTCAGTTTTTTAAATGGAAATGTATAGTATATACATGGTTACATAACTGAGTTATGCGGGATGCTTAAAAAAGAAAGAAGGAAAAAAAAAAACAAGAGAACAATAGAAATAAGATGACATTATAATATCAATGGAGAATTGTTTGAAAAAGAAGAAACATCCTGGAACAATGGGTCAAAGGGTCAAGTAGTTTGCGCAGCTAACAAAAATGTGAACATGTTTGGATATATGTATATAAATAATCTATATTATACAGAGGACCCGTATCACTTGTTAAAAATTTCCCAGAGGTCTTGTGTTTCCCCCTTCTACACAGGGGCCACCCTGGAGAGATACAGAAGTAGACATCCTCTTGTAATCACTAACGACAAAATTTTTATTATGCTCTTTAAGAAGCAAATCAAGGACATCTAAAAATTACATTGGATAATATATAGATGTAAAAAAATCTAGTAATACATTAAATGAAATTTGTTTCGCTAATTTGCTAATTATGACAACCTTTTAAAAAAAAAAATCTGTTGTGAAACACTCACAGAACTTTCTCTTACTCCAGTTTTCCAAATTGTAATTGATAAATTTAGAGTTGTGTACCAAATTTGATGAAATTCATTAGAGTTCGTGGAAAACTGAAAAAAAAATGTTCAGTAAAAACGCACTTCCGGTTATCTAATTTTCTTGAAACTCATAATTTTTGGCCATCTATTTATTACTAATTAATTTTGTTTGGTTGGTAGAATTGTATAATCAACTATGCTTTAGCACTTTACTGGAAAACATAACCCCACCCATCTCCCAAAGCCCCCTTAAATGACTTCACCAGGAGAAATGTTTCAAATAAAAGTTGTAGGTCTTTATATGTGTAGTTTACATTCCTAATTTAAAGAAAATCGTTTGAATCGTTTTCGAGAAAATACCAGAAAACTGAAAAATACTTTTCAGTAAATAAGCACTTCCGGTCATACAATTTTTTCAAACTCGGAATTTCAACAACACATTTGATTCTAATTAATAGTATTTAGATCACAGAATTGTATAATAAACTGAAATAGCACTTCAGCGGAAACCTAACCCCACTTCCTCTCCCAAAAGAGCCCTTAAATGAATTTGTTCCAGAGAAATTTTTTAAATAAAAGTTGTAGATCTTTGTATGGTTTAGTTGATATACCAAGTTTGAAGAAAATCGTCGGAACCATTTTTGAGAAAATCGCAAAAAAGTAAAAAAAAAAAAAATCTAGTAAAGTGGTACTTCCGGTTAAGGAATTTTGACAGATAACGTACTATCAGATACCATGATAATACCTAAACGGAATATTAAGTTTCAACTGCCTACTGTTTTTCGTTTTTGATCTATGCTATTCACATACATACATACATACAGAGACCATTTTCTAAAAACCACTTTTTTGGACTCAGGGGACCTCAAAACGGATATTTCCGGTGAAAACTCAATATCGAAAATTTGGCACGATTACAATACTTCCTCTTACTAGGTGTAAAAGAGAAAGTAAACATGTTAAAATCTCTTTAATTTTTTTGTAAATGTTAAAGAACTAGTTATGGTTCTAGTTGTGGTCGATGACCACAAAATGAAGCTGGCTACCACGGAAAATGTCTCTGACGTTAAAGAACTACTTTGGAAGACGGTATGTAAAAAAAAGAGTAAATAAATCAATAAAAGGTGTAACATATTGTCACATTAGGTGTCTTTATTTATTTATTTTTTTTTTTATAAATGTTATATTGTCACACGTGTTCTGATAGAATTGGGTCAATGTTTAGTTTTTTATCTAACTTGTTTTGTAGATTGGGATACTCTATTTTTATTTTTTATTATTTGAAAAAGATAGAAATAAAACAACATAGAATAGGGGACATAGAATTTTATATATTTATAAAATCTTAGTTATTGATTTACTGCAATATGATATCTACATATGACTTGTTATGTAGATGTACGAGGCATGTCCAGTAAGTAAGTGTACTGAATTTTTGTAGGTTACAAAAATTTTTATTTGAACAAAAAAATTACCTGGTTACATTAGTACATATGTAAGCTATTTTTCGACATAGTCACCATTCCTGTCATGCAGGTGCTGAACCGGGGTATTAATTTTTTGATGCCTTCCTCGAAGTAGTTTCCCGCCAACCCCTTCGTCCACTTCTCCACCTCCCCCTTCACCTCCTCGTCGGTTGAAAACCTTTTTCTACCCATGTGCAGCTTCAGGGAGGTAAAGAGATAGTAATCTGAAGGTGCTAGAGGTCAGGGGAATGCGCGGAATGGTTCAGGACATCCCATTTAAACGAGGCAAGCAGTGTGTGGTCTGGCATTGTCGTGCAGCAGGCAGACTCCCTTTGTCAGCATGCCTCTCCTTTTGTTCTGAATCGCCCTCCGCAATTTTTTTAGGGTCTCACAGTATCTTGCAGAGTTGATGGTCTTCCCTTGAGGCATATATTCAATTAAAATTATGCCTTGACAGTCCCAAAACACGGATGCCATGATTTTCTTGGCTGTAATTGTGGTTTTGAACTTTTTGGCGGAGGGTGAAGAGGTGTGACGCCACTGTTGGAGACTGCCTTTTGGTTTCAGGTGTATAGTGTGCAACCCAAGTTTCATTTCCAGTAATGATGGAGCAGAGAAATTCGTCTTCATGGAGTTTGTAGCGTCTCAAAAACTCTTCCCCGACCTTGAATATTTCACACTTGGCGGGAGATTGGATTGACATTTTTCACGAAACGTATTGTCGCGTCGACAGTTCTCAACGTATTGACCTCGAACCGATCTCGTTGCGGAGGGGAGGAATTAGGCTACACGACAGTGTAGCTAACATGTCGGAAACAAAATCCCTCCGGCCGTGAGAGCTTCAGTACACTTACTTACTGGACATGCCTCGTAAATGTCATTTTATAAGTAAACCTTTTCAAGTATTCCTGACTATGCTGTTTACATACAAACACACACAGATCATTTTCTAAAAACCACTTTTTTGGACTCAGTTGACCTCAAAACGGATATTTCCAGTGAAAACTCGATATCGAAAATTTGGCATGATTACAATACTTCCTCGTAAGAGGAATAATAAATTTTTCCTATGATATGTTTCAACGTTTCAAATAATAAAGATAAATTTACATATGTGCGGTCTAAAGAAAATAAAAAAGAAAAATTTAGTGCCTATTTCAAGAAAAATTGAGAGGAGGGAAATTAGGTTAGATTAATTAGACGAGATATGAAAACACTTATAGTATTATAAGTTTACACAAATTGCACTGGACTTGTAATGATTTTATAGAATAAAGGGTTAGAGTAGAATTATGATACGATGCGATATATATGGTTGAATCTGATAGATTGATCCATGTCTAGATCTCTCACTCTACACTCACAGGTTCCCCATTCTAGCCTGCTTAAGTGAGAGAATACGAGAGAGAGTCTGTTTTCTCTCGGTCGGGCTTGTGCTCTCTCTCTTGCCGTTACACTGCTCTAAGTATCTTATTCCTGCCTCATTTTCACTATAGCCAACATTCAATATTCGTTATTCTCTATGGAAATCCCCAATAATAATCACCCTTAGAATATAACGTGTATATATATTGTAATTAAGTGCAAAGTATATTTTTTTATTCTTTAAAATTAATGCCAAAGGCAACTTTAGTGGGATTTGTTATTTATATACGTATGAATGGATGTGAGTGTTAACCTCTCATGTACTTGGAATATTGGGTCTTTCATGTACCCTAAGGCGGACAGATGTTATTCCCGTTAAATGTATACCATGTTTACTTCTCAGATATAAACTGTCGGATTATTGTTTCCACTTGAAATATCAATTTGATTTTTCTGCAGTACGGTACATTGTTGTAAAATAACTATTTATTGGGTAAACATTAGTTATTATTGTTCAAATGAATATGGATAATTAATTTTATGTTTATGTTATGATGATCAGATGTATGTTTCATAAAACATTTTTAACATAGTGAATGTTTTTGCTTTAAAAAAACAAAACAACAAAAAATATCAGTGATTCTATAGTTGTTCATGGGAAAATAGTAAAGTGAAAGGTAGACATTCTTTTAAGATTACCTGCCTCTAGTGGACTCCAATATTCTGCATTAAAAATGTGAAGAGATTTTAAAATTTGCGGTTGATAAAAGAAGTTGTAGCCATCCAGGGATGATTTTATTGAGAAGTCAAAACAAGATAATAAACGAATAAATATAGAATGTAGTAAACGAGAGCGTAGGAGAGAAGTTGGACTAGCCATTTCTTTAGGGATCTAGGTGCTACAGCAAGATTCCAATTCTAACAGAACGACAGCTACACAGTACTAATTAATAACACTTATAGGTACTACAGGATAGTTGATGTAACAGCACCCAAAGAGAAGCTCAACCGCTCTCTCGGACTGGAGTGGGGGAAGCTGTACAAATATAGCGACGGACAGTCCATAAAAACACAGTTGAATTCAGTTCAATATATCCAATCACTACGTGTCATTTTCATACCACTCTACATTTCTCTATTGTAAAGTCCGGGCAATCTGTATCTATTTATTAATGTATTAATTAACCAGTGTTAACCAAGTCTTCTTCTTATATCATCAACCAGACCTAAATTCTCTCCACCTAACACATCCATTATATAGGTGGCAGCGGTGGGATCCAATATAATGGATGTGTTAGGTGGAGAGAATTTAGGTCTGGTAGATGATATAAGAAGAAGACTTAGTTAACACTGGTTAACTAATACATTAATAAATAGATACAGATTGCCCGGACTTTACAATAGAGTAATGTACAGTGGTATGAAAATGACACGTAGTGATTGGATGTATTGAACTGAATTCAACTGTGTTTTTATGGACTGTCCGTCGCTATATTTATACAGCTTCTTCCACTCCAGTGCGAGAGAGTGGTTGAGCTTCTCTTTGCTCTCTTTGGTTGCTATTACATTGATGTATCTACCAACAGAAAGTGTAGCTCAACACCACACACATACATTCTTACTTTACACTACACTATATTCTAAATACAAACACTGATACTTGGTGGTCAAAATTGATCTTTTAGGTCCCAGTCGATTGGCTATAACCATTTCCTTCACATAACTAACACCTAAGTAGGAGAGCATATCTAGGATATCGCTAAGGTGTACAGCCATAGAAGGTACACCAAGAAGGTAAACTTCATACTCCGTTTTGAAAATCTCCTATACCTAAATAATAAGGGGCAATATTAAGCTGTACTACAAAATAAGTCCACCTAACGGCCTATTCATCACGACAAAATATATACTTAGCACGACAAATTAAGTGTTTCTATCGACAATTATATTACTGCAGTAAATTACATTGTCCGCACAGAAAAATATATTTTTAATTTACTTTATAATTCTTAGGTTCAGCTGCATTTTCTATCAGCTTTGTTTTTTATAATAACAATAAATAACAAAGCGACCAGGAGGTGAGATCTTTATTGTTTCACTCTCTTGTTCTCTTTCGGAAAAAAAAGGAAAATCTGATGTGAAACGCTCACACAACTTTCTCTTACTCCAGTTTTCAAAATTGTAATTTTGCTCAAATTTTAGAGTTCGTGTACCAAATTTGATGAAATTCGTTGGAGTTCGTCAAAAACTGAAAAAAAATGTTCAGGAAAAGCGCACTTCCGGTTAAATAAATTTTCTTGAAACTCGGAATTTTAGCCGTCTATTTATTTGTAATTAATTTTGTTTGGATGCTAGAATTGTATAATCTGCTATGATAGCACTTTAGAGAAAAACCTAACCCCACCCCTCCCCTAAAAGTGCCCTTAAATGAATTTTTCCAGAGTAATATTTTCGATAAAAGTTGTAGCTCTTTGTGTATGCATTTGACATACCAAGTTTAAAGATAATCGTCGGAGCTATTTTTGAGAAATTCGCAAAAAAGAAAAAAAAAAAAGCAACTAGTAAAGTGGGGTACTTCCGGTTGAGGAATTTTGACAGATAGTGTGCTATCAGATCCCATGATGATACCTAAAGGTCCCAACTTTCTACGGTTTTTCGTTTTTGAGCTATGCTGTTCACACGCTCGCACACACACACAACACAGACCATTTGCTATAAACCACTTTTTTGGACTCAGGGGACCTCAAAACGGATATTTCCGGTGAAAACTCGACATCGAACATTTGACATGATTACAATACTTCCTCTTACTAGCAGTAGGAGGAAGTAAAAATACTCACAAATGTTTAAAAAAAATAAATCGTCATACTCGTATTAATCTACAAAAATGATAATTCAATCAACATTAATAGACAATTCATCAGCAGAAATAATAAAACCTTTTTTTAATTAATGTATTGTTAACCTAAATCAAATAATAATTATTATGCATAGATTTGACTCATGGGATGGAATTAAAGAACAATAAATTCAATTTTTTTTCTACTTAGCAAAAAAGTTGGCCATGATTGTGCTACATATTTATTGTTTTGTATACTCACTTACACTAATATCAGTATTATGATAATAAAAATGCACAACAACGAAAGCAAGTAAAATACAGGTGATAAATATAACATAACATAACCTAACAAAGTAAGGTTAAGACTTTAAGCAATAAAGTAGAACGCATATGCAAGCAACATCGTTGTAATTATAAATATATTTGATCGTTCAAATCTACATTTTTACCTTATATTTTATTTTATTTTTTTCGTGAAACTACATGTTTATATTATTATATATTATTTATTTGTTATAATTACTTTTTTTTAAATTAAGGCGCGTTAACATCTATGGTCATTTGCGCCCGGAGCTATTTCAGTGCGCTACCGGCCTTCAGACAGTGTTCTCTCGTTACAGACAACACTGCCCATCACCGGACATTGAGCTGTAGAGGCTCCTAGGAAGAGAAAATCTAAGGGTAGCATGGGTGGATTCGTACCCGGGATCTCCGCGTTGCAAGTCCAGCGCGCTACCCTGAGCTAATCCCTTCCCTTTATTGTAAAATTGATTACAATTGTAAATTTGCAAAAAAAAAAAAATGGCACCTAGAACTAAGAACTTAAGTATATACCTCGCCCCTGCTAGTAAGGATTATTTATTATCATTTCCAGTTCTGTTTTAAGAAAATATGATGTGATTTCAAGCTACCCAATTCTACAGTACCAACGATAATATGTTTTCTGTTTCTATCGTATATCCAATGCCACAGATATTATGTACTCGCAGCTGACATGTTTATTATGCGACGTCTTGTAGCATCTTTTAAGAAGGGTTTAAAAAAAGCAAACAAGATTTAAACAACTAGGTAATAAGCAAAACTTGGGCTTTCCGTCCAACTACCAATCAACTGGCATGGATAACACTCACACTTTTCTACATATTACTCATATTAATACGAGTACCCCAAATAAAAGCCAGGACCGGGAATCGAATCCAGTTAAACTGCTAAATATAATTTAAATTAACTGTATCAGTTGCGTCTTTTTTCTTTTAACAAACCTTACAATCACCTACTACCCTATTAAGATGGCTACAGACTACGCGATTCGTGATGCGTGATTCGCGGGCAGTTCACAAATAGTGTGTAGGGACTTGTTCGTTAAAAATCGATTCGTAAACAACATGATTCGTGTGTGCGCAGTAATTCGCTCTAAAGAGCGGTAATTGACGAATATCAAAGGCCGCGCATCAGCACGAACCACTGATTCGCCAAAGTTCGGGCTGTGTTCGAGTTAATTCGTAATTCGTTGTGCGCGCTAGTTGGTTCAAGGAGGTTATGTTTATATTTTATTCCGCGTTCTTATTTTTTTGTTTATTATTTTAAGGATAATTTTATTATAAATATTTTATATATTAATTTTATTATTATAAGGATAGTTTATTATTTTAAAAACAATGGCCGAAGAAGACAACAGGCAAGAATATGAACTAATTTGAAACTGCGACGAACATGGATAAATCACGCATCACGCATCGAATCTTGAACAAACGCATGGTCCGTATGCTCTGTTTACGAATTACTACGCACTGCAACGAACTGGACGAATCACGCATCGCGCATCACGAATCGCGAACACATGCATAGTCTGTAGCCTGCCTTAGATTGGAGATAGCGCATCTCGAAGTGTTTTTCAGTCATCGATTGGTATATTTATTAAATACTGATGCCTAAACTCTAAATTCTCAATATTAAAAAGTACGAATATGATTTAGGGAAATTAATGTAAATAGATCAAATTTCTATTGAGTCCAGTTTTCCTTTACCTTTTACAAATGGCCTTCATTTTTCTTTAAAGCTGCGCTAGCTGGGATTGTTCCCCTCTTACCAACAACTCTTACCTGTCTTTTCACCAAGTGCAAACTCTGTAAAAAGAGCCAAACCATTTAGTTTACTTCATGAAAGAAAAGAGAGTTAATCCTGTAAGATAGTGATCAACTAAATAAGTTAGGTTTTATATTTCATTGTCTATTTTATTTAGTATACCGACACAAGCTAACATGTCTTTTCAACATGACTTGTTCAATAGAAGGTTTTACCTATAACTTTTTTACTTTTGCGGCTTACTAATGAGGCTGTTGGCTATCTTTTGAAAGTTGCCGATTTTTACTAGCCCATCTCTTCCTTTTTTTCCGGGCCCATATATTCAGGTAAATAATTCCACATCCTTTTTAATATAGTTTTGTTAAAAACCCCCTTGTCAACGCTTCTAATATTTATTTACTACAATATATGGCTAGGGCCCGGGAATGTACACTTTTCAACAATACTAAAAAGGATTGTTTACCTTCATAAACTTTTGTCAGCAAACGTAAATATATTGGGAAGTTAGAAATAACTAGGGCAACCTTGGTAATTTTAGTTTTGATGACTTCCGTTTCTAGTAGGTACTGAATCAGGAAGTTCCTTAGGTATTTGTAATTTCTCTTCCTGGTATTAGAAGAGTTAAAGCGATCGTATCATATTTGCCATATATAGTTTTCACTGGTAATGCATGTATGAAAAAAAGATTTTTGCGTTGTCCTGAATGTTTATGTGTATTTGGGTTAGAATTGCAAACTCTGCCAAACTCTCATAAAGGTTACTACAAAAAAAAAAAAAAATCTGGTGTGAAACACTCACACAACTTTCTCTTACTCCTGTTCTCAAAATTATAATTGACAAATGTTATAGTTTGCGTACCAAACTTAATGAAATTCGTCGAAAACTGAAAAAAAACCGTTTCAGTAAAAGCGCACTTCCGGTTTACTAAATTTCTTAAAACTCGGAATTTTGGCCATCTATTTATTTTTAATTAATTTTGTTTGGATGATAGAATTATATAATCAACTTTGATAGCACTTTAGAAAAAAACATAACCCCACCCCTCCCCTAAAAGTGCCCTTAAATAAATTTTCCCAGAGAAATGTTTTAAATAAAAGTTGTAGATATTTGCATGTTTAGTTTATATACAAAGTTTTAAGAAAATCGTCGGAGCCATTTTTGAGAAAATTGCGAAAAAAAAGAATAAATCATTTAGTAAAGTGGTAAAATAAACGCACTTCCGGTTATCCGATTTTTTTCAAACTCGAAATTTCAACAACATATTTTATTCTAATTAACATTATTTAGATGACAAAATTATCTAACAAACTGAAATAGCACTTTAGAGACGAAAACCTAACCCCACCTCTCGCCCAAAAGTGCCCTTAAATGCATTTTCCTGGAGAAATGTTTCTAATAAAAGTTGTAGCTCTTTGTATGTGTGTGGTTGATGTTCCAAGTTTAAAGAAAATCGTCGGAGCCATTTTTAAGAAAATAGCAAAAAAGTAAATAGTCCAACTAGTAAAGTGGTACTTCCGGTTGAGGAATTTTGACAGATAACGTACTGTCTGATCCCATAGTGATACCTAAACGGAATATCAAGTTTCAACTTTCTACGGTTTATCGTTTTTGAGCTGTGCTGTTCATATATATACAATACATACATACATACACACACACACACACACAGACAATTTGCTAAAAACCACCTTTTTGGACTCAGGGGACCTCAAAACGGATATTTCCGGTGAAAACTCTATATCGAAAATTTGACACGATTACAATACTTCCTCTTACTAGGAGTAAGAGAAAGTAATAAAGGACATAACTCTAGTTTAACGTCACAGTGGAAGGAATCGTTTATAGTTGGAATGATGTTTCAGTGCATGGTAGAGTTGCTAAATTTCGGCCGTCCTGTTCTGTAAAATTTGGTTTGACAAAACATTATTATTGCCTTTGATAAAAATTTGATGCACCCTTTTGCAGATTTATGACTCTAATGATCGCCTATGGTAATCTTTAAAATTTTAATTTACTTCATGTCGTTATTTGTTAATTTCAATTGTAATTTTCTTGCCAATTTTTATTATATATACAGAGCTTCTTACTTTTTTACTTTCTCTTACTGTTTAGTAAGAGGAAGTATTGTAATCATGTCAAATTGTCGATATCGAGTTTTCACCGGAAATATCCGTTTTGAGGTTCCCTGTGTCCAAAAAAATGGTTTTTATCAATTGGCCTCTGTGTGTATGTGAGACAGCATATCTCAAAAATGAAAAAATCATAGAATGTTCAAACTTAATATTTCGTTAAAGTGCTACCAGGAGTCCTCAGAATTAGCGTTTCGTAAAAATTGTCCAACCGGAAGTGCCACCGAACGGTTTTTTTAATAGTTTTTGTGATTTTCTCAAAAACGCCTCCAACGATTTTCTTTAAACTTAAATAGTCAACTATGCATACAAAGAGCTACAACATTTATTTGAAACATTTCTCCAGAAAAATTCATTTAAGGGTACTTTTGGAGGAGTGTCTTGGGTTATGGTTTCCCCTAAAGTGCTATTTCAGTTTATTACACAATTCTATAATCTAAATAATATTAATTAGAATTAAATATGTTATTGAAATTCCAAGTTTGCAGAAAATCGGATAACCGGAAGTGCATTTTTACTGAAAAGTATTTTTCCGTTTTCTATTTTCTCTAAAACGGCTGCTACGATTTGCTATAAACTAAGTACGTGAACTATACACATATAAAGTGCTATAACTTTTATTTGAAACATTTCTTCTGGTAAAGTCATCTAAGGGAGATTTGGGGCTAAGAGGAGTTTATGTTTACCTCTAAAATGCTATCTTAGTTGATTATTCAATTCTACAAACTAAACAAAATTGTCAGAGACATTTTCCGTGGTAGCCTGCTTCATTTTGTGGTCATCGACCGGTTTCGGGCGTTCGCCCATCTTCAGGCGCGTTTTTCAGACCAGTGTGCCAACACAGACTCGTACAGAGACTTAGTTTCACACTAACTAGTTTGTGTGAAACTAACTGAGTTAGTGTGAAACTAAGTCTCTGTACGAGTCTGTGTTGGCACACTGTCTGAAAAACGCATCCTGAAAATGGGCGAACGCCCGAAACCGGTCAATGACCACAAAATGAAGCAGCTACCACGAAAAATGTCTCTGATGCTTTCCAGCTCTGCGGAACCAACCACCACAACAAATAAACAAAATTGATTAGAAATAAATAGATTGCCAAAATTCTGAGTTCAAGAAAATTCAGTAAACCGGAAGTACGTTTGCACTAAGCAGTTTTTTTAAGTCTTCGCTATTTTCTCCATAAAAATATTTACGAATTTCATTAAATTTGGTATAGTAACTACAAAATTTTCTAGAATGTTGTAAGAGAATGTTGTGTGAGTGTTTCACATCAGATTTTTTTTTGTGTGTTTTGGTTCCATTATCTGTTAACAATGTCAGTCAAATTGGGGAAATAATTAAATATATTATTAAACTTGTTACTTAAATATTTTAGATGAAATCGAGAGGTCACGTAAATATGAAGCATGTTATTACCGAATGATAAACTTTGTTTTATATATATGTGCGTGTTTTATTTGTTGTAGATATTTTATATATATGTGTGTGTGTGTGTGAGACAGACAAATTGACAGACAAAGAGAGAGAGGGAGATAGCAAGTGAGATAAAAGTGCAGAAAGTACAAAAACGACATTATGCTTAGTGCTAGCGAAAGTAAGCGCTTCGATCACAATTTGTCAACCGAAATTGCGATTTAACTAGTTTTTTTCAAAATTATTCGCGATTTTCTCGAAAATGTTTCCAAAGAAATATCCCACAACAACAATTTTTGGCCTTTGGAAACAAGAGACGAGTAAATCTTAATCGTCCACCCAGAGAATCGTATTCCAGTATGTGTAAATGCGATATGATTGGATTACTGTTTTGTAGAAATGCCTTTCTCTTTGAATCCTGCAAGCAAACCTTCTGTTTTAGTACTTATCTGTTGGTTCGAATGACTTCTTTCTTATATTGCTTTTGCCATTTATGAAGATATTACCTCTTAAATAGACATTTTAGGCCGCTTGGACCCATAATTGGAATTTACTCCCTATTTTGTCTCCAGTTTGATAAGAAACTCTATTTCAATATTTGATTTAAGTCGTATGATGTTTGTAAGCCATTAATATGTACGAGTCTTCACGGATTGAAAAGGAAGTATAAACCAGCGGCTGGGAGATTGAAAACTCTTGGCATCTTTGCCACAGAAGTAGAGAAATGTGTTGCAGAACTTAAAGCTAGCACTTGAAGCTTCACAAAATCACCCTTACCTATCACAGTCAGATTCACTGATTCGCAAGCAGCTATCCCTTTCCTTGCCCCCGCAAGGGGTATATGTGTTATGCAGTTACTTGGGGAATAGTGACCGCACGGGTTACCACAGCTCAGTACTCCATGCACTTCATCAGAACAGTAAACAGTACACTTAAACAACATACATTTTACACTTTACAGACAAGGGCAAACTCAGTACACAAACTAGGGTCTCCGTTCCTAGTTAATTGGCTAAAGCCAAGGGAGAAGGACGGAATTAGCTGAGTGGTAGCGCGCTGGACTAGCAACGCGGAGGTCCCGGGTTCTCGAATCCACCATGCTGCTCTTAGATTTTTTTCTTCCTAGGAGCCTCTATAACACATCTCCGGTGATGGGCAGTGCAAGAGAACGCTATTTGGAGGAGTAGATCTTTAAGGTCGCAGTGCAATAATCCCCTACAACAATTACAATATATCCCTTTGCTTGCAGATGATGCAAGAAGTGAATCCTCAGAAGTCCTAAAATGGCGGCAATTGATAAAAATTGCAACAGACCGCGGCATCGAAAAAGGTTTTCCACTGGATACCTGAACATTGTGGCTTGCATTGGGATGAAGAAGCGGACCGATTGGCTAAGGAAGGTTTGTAGATGGAGCAACCTAACAATAACCCTCTCAATCGAAAAGCGCTAAGAGAATGATAAAAGCTAAATTAATCTCCCGAGTAAACTTTTGGTACCCTGCAACCTGAGGAGATAGTGAGGCACAAAGATCTGGTGATGATAGTCGTGAAACTTCTCAGAAGAGGAGGGTTCACATACTAGACCATCGGGGATGCTATCCCAAGCCTATGGTAGCTGAGGTCCTGGGATATTGCCCACCCGAGTTGTTAATCCAATCTAATCACCCGAATGAATGCACTTTATTATGATAAGTCCGAGGGAAAAATGTGGGAGAGGATAAGTGAGCCAAATAGACAAAGACATCGGGACCTTCCAAGACTT
The DNA here is from genome assembly GCA_011037195.1 of Triatoma infestans. Taxonomy (NCBI): domain Eukaryota; kingdom Metazoa; phylum Arthropoda; class Insecta; order Hemiptera; family Reduviidae; genus Triatoma; species Triatoma infestans. The sequence continues at coordinate 63,169 of JAAEAF010002403.1, forward strand.
AGAATGCTGAATTAAAATAAAATTCGGCATGTCTAACGACCCAAATTGTCCATTGTACGACATAGGCATATTTTGACGGCAGAACATGGGTGGCCTTCCATGGAGGACATTTGATATATATATTTAGGCAGTATAATCGGTATATTGAAAAAAATAAGGTTAATGAAAAGAAAATATTCAAAGAAGATAATAAATATTAATAAAGAGAAATATTCAAAGATAATAGATAAATATTGAATAGTAATTTGTAATAAATAATTTATGATGGATAAAAAAATTGTATCAGTGCAGCACTTTTGGTCGACGAATTTTTGTCGAGTCAATGACGATGTTATGTATGTCCAGTTAATAGAACAGTGTCAATATGTATTGGGTATGATAAAGGAGAGGAAATGGTTTGTCTTCGGATTAATAAACTAGATATAGCTGAACACTGCATAATGTAAAAAGTGACACTGACTGCTTTGGACGTTACACTAAAATGGTAGAGTATGGTAGAGTGGTAAAGGGTAAGATAGATGACACGTTGTGACTGGCGAATGAACTGTGTTATATATCTACCTCCTGTCGCTGTATTTATGTAGTTTCTCCCACTCTAGTCCGAGAGAGTGTTCCTATCATTTTTGTCTCTCTTTCTCTGCAATGGATCGCTCTCTTTGGATCCTATTAAAGGCAGTAAGGAGCGTTTGAAAAGCGCAGTACAATACTGTGCAGCTATAAAGTGTTTGACGGTTTGGTAACGTTTAGGCGTAGGAAAAAAAAATGTTAAAGAGCCTATTAAGATATGACCTTTTTTTTTTTTTTTCAATTTGTGGTTAATGATGAAACCAATCTGAAATTTCATTAAGTAAATAGGTTCTCATAGTTCTTTTAATATCTATTTCTTGAGATAAAAATCTAATATTAAATAGAAAAATACATGGTCATCAAAAAAAAAAAAAGGTTAAACACGTGGATCTTTCAATGAGTTATTTATTTCTTAATTGCAATATTTTCAATTTATTTCTAGTAAGGTGATTATAAAAAATATACATATAAAAAAAAATATTTATATACAAACACTTATGATACAAAAATTACGAAAAATACAGTATTTACCTATAAAGAAATAAATTGTAAAATTACATAATATAAAACTATTGCACCTATCTCTAATAATTAAGGCACAATTTTTAATACAAAAAAATTCCTCGAATGAAATATTTTTATATTTTCAGTGCCAATCACAGATTTATTTCTTAAATTTTTTTATTATTTTTAAAAAAGGAATACAAAAATTTAGAAAAATATACATTATTTTTTTACATATTGTTTATTAGAATTATATATTTATATACAAATTAAAATTAAAAATGTTTTATTTATTAATATATATATATATATGATTATAAATTATATTATTTCTGAGATCATTATAAAATTATTTTATTTAATTATTTATTATAATCTAATATTTTTTCACTGGATTAGTCTATAAAGTTTTTTTCTTCAGAAATAAATGCACTTTAGATGTGTTCCCATGTGGAATGACTTCCCCTGCTATAGAAGCCCTTAGGCTCGTCCAGATTTTCCTACTCGCGAAAACATATGCGATTCCGGAGTAATTTACATTGCAAGCAAAGAAAAAAAATAATCTAGGCGAACATTAAGAGCTTGAGGAAACTCTTTTGGATTCGCACGATGACTGTGCAACAAAAATAAAAAAGGGGCTTATCTTTAAGCCAAAGCTGGAAGACGAACCTTGAAGTGAATTTCCAAACAGATCAAGGCTGGACCATAATTCAAAACAGGTTCTAATTTATTCCTGTCATAAAAGTAATTATAAAAAAAAAAAAAATAATAATAATTACTATCTTATATATATAAAATTATTTTATGGTCCATTAGATTTATACATATCGCAGATAATTCTTTCAATAGTTACTGGGCCAATTGTTCTTCTAAAAAACATTTCTTCAATAACCCTAGGTGATACTAACCGTAGACCAGGTAAGGCTAATAACAGTTTTCCAAGTCTATATGGTTGATCCGGATAGGCGGTGCTTATATATTTACTGAGAGCTAAACTGGTTTGATCTTGTAAAGCGGCCACACCGGCAACATCGACCAAAGTCTTTCCTTCACCTTCTAATGCTAGATAAACAAATTGTTTTTATTTAAAAAAATATTGTTCTGATAAGCAAATAATTAAGATTAATAACTAGACACAAAAGACATTTTATCAGATTAGATTGTTCAATACTGTAATGTACCGAATTGAAGGTTTTTTGCTATTAAGAAAATAGGGTTTCCATATGGGACATTGTCAACTCAAGAGGTTACTTGAAGAAACGGCTTAGAACACGATAGAACCTGCAGATTCTTGGGGAGATGGAGGAGAGATTCTAATACACCTCCTAAAGGACTGCGAAACTATCATCCAAAAAAGGTTCAGAAACCTGGACTCCTACCAGGTGATAGAGAAGGATATATCCTCCATAGAACCTTCCTAGTTCCTGGCTTCCTTGGGGAAATTAATACGGAAGGGTTGAGAGATTGAGATGTCTTATCCCAGCATCGGTAGCGGGCCCAGTAGAACTCTTCTGGTTGCAATGCACTATATATCCCTTAAAAAAAACATTGAAATTTTCTCCGAGATATTGTCCTTTATTAATATGTGAAAAAACCCGAAAAGGTTGTAATTGTAAAGTATTTGTGATTTATTGAGATATATATATATTTATATAAAAGGTATTTATAAAAGAGGCAGGGAACAAATACCGAAGGTCATAACCTAGGCTGAGTGCGTCAATCCTCGAATACTAGATAATATTGTTAATTTTTTATTATTCCTTTTTGAAATTCATTGAAAATAAATTGTTGCCGTTTCAATAAATACATCCTTTCCTGTGAGGATGGGAAGTAGGACGAGAAGCCTAACAAGGCTCAATCTCTGCAACGTAGAAAACGTATTGTTGCTCGCCTGCCAGGCGATGTTGTAGCCTCTGTAAAGCTGTCAAAATGTCTGGTAGAAGAGAGTATATATGTAGGAAGTTAAGATTTTGTTTTAGACCTAAACCCAAATAATTGCACAGGCTCCCTTTATAGGTGTATGAATGCTGAATGGTCTAGTGTAAGTGTTTATCGTATTGTTAGGCTGAGACGACACTCTGTAGGAACGCCAACGGAAAAAAATTAAGTGATTTGTTTTTGTTTAATTGCCTGGGTTGGTTACTTCATTTTACAGCCATCGACCAATTTTGTAGTGTTCGCCCATCAACCATGTGATATGACATAAGTTTATCAAGATAACTTGAAAATGGCTACGCCTAAAAACGCCAGTGATAACAAAATGAAAATAGACTACCATGAAGAAAAGTTTTACATTTCTATACTGAAACTTCTTCAGTAAATAAATCCCGACGCTGACGCCAGCCTATTGCATTACAGAGAGAAGAAGGGACAGATTTAGAATATAAGTCTTTTTATTATAATATTATGTATTAATAAAATTATTAGAATATTGTTTTGCAATAAACGGAGAATTACCTACATAACTACTATTGATTAACATTTGCTTGATTAGGTATACGATTTTGTAAATTTATTACTTGCCCAACTCACAAGTGATTAATAACATTTTTATTCACTTCCAATGTGGGATATATAAACATAATGTTTATATTGTAATATAAATAAATATAAACCTAATTTGATCGTTTCGTGAATAAATAATTAATTGATATCAGCGTAAAAAAAAAAAAAAAAAAAAAATTAAGTAGATAATAACAAAGGAAAAAGCCAACAAAATTCAAAATGGTGGTATGCTTTTTTTACTTTTTTATAATTGCTCTGTATATTATTATATAAATAGTAAAGAATACGTATCTCACATACCGGTTATTAACGATCTTTTTTTTACTGGAAATCATCAACACAAACAAACAACTTTGTATTTGTCCGACAGACAGACAGAGATCTGTATCAGTGTCCGATTAATTAATGGTATATTCAATACACTCACGGAAGATAATTTCTTGACTCAACTTATTGAATTATTTTTTTTTATTTATTTAATCATTCATATTATTTAACTTCCACCCCCAACCTTCCTTTACTTACACACTTATATCATTTCCAAATATAGTAATGACCTTCAAATTAAACGTCACTTTTTTTTTCTTTCTTTTTAATTGCAATATAAATAATAGAGCACAATAACTAGAATAATAATAATAATAAAAAACTAATTATAACATACCAGTTTTAAAAAGGAGTACAGCTCTGAGACAAGCAAATTCATGATGATCCAATGAAAGACTTCTCAATTTTGCCAGACAATCTTGAAATAAGGCAGCTTCGTGTATTAATGAAGATGATTGGGCATCTGTTGTTGATGTGGACCTTTGGGCTAATAATTGTGTGAGATCCGTTGGTGGTAATAATTGAGCCCAACCTAATAGAAATAATTCCCGCCAACTTTCCTCTAATAAGGTTACCTGGAATCATTATATTTGGCAGATTTGTGAATATGTTTTGATGTCTATTGTTCAGATAATTTTTTGGAGAAATAATTAAATTATTCTATAAAAATTAAGTTTCCGTATATAACTATTTTATTTCAACTTACTTGATCTTTCATATTAAGTGTAGTAAACGCTGGAACATGTCTTGCCCATCTAACATTCATAAACAAAAGTCTAGCTGCAGTTTCGCAAATAGATTCCGGTTCGCTCAGCGCTTCAGTTCCCTATTTTAACATTTTAGAGCAACTACGATTAGTACTTAAATTAGTGCTACTCCACTACTTTATAAAGCGCTCAATCTTTGCATCACTAAATTTAAATTTTTCGTTTCATTGGGCAAAAAAATTATCCCTTGCAACAGAACATTTAATAGTTTTCAGTTTATTACTTTCTCTTATTCCTAGTAAGAGGAAGTATTGTAATCGTGTCAAATTTTCGATATTGAGTTTTCACCGGAAATATCGGTTTTGAGGTCCCGTGAGTCCAAAAAAGTGGTTTTTAGCAAATGGTCTGTGTGTGTGTGAACAGCATAGCTCAAAAAGGAAAAATCGTAGAAAGTTCGAACTTGATATTCCGTTTAGATATTTCAATGGAATCCGACAGTGGGTCATCTGTCAAAATTCCTCAACCGGAAGTACCACTTTATTAGTTGTTTTTTTTTACGTTTTTGTGATTTTCTCAAAAAAAAAAAATGGCTCCAACGATTTTCTTCAAACTTGGTATATGAACTACACATACAAAGAGCTACAACTTTTATTTGAAATGTTTCTCCGGGAAAATTCATTTAAGGGCACTTCTGGGGGAGGGGTGGGGTTAGGTTTTCATTTAAAGTGCCATTTCAGTTTATTAGACAATTCTGCCGTCTAATGGTAATTAGAATTGAATATGTTGTTGAAATTCCGAGTTTGAAAAAAACGGATAACCGGAAGTAAGTTTACTTTACCACTTTATACTAAATGATTTTTTTCACTTTTTCGCGATTTTCTCAAAAAATGGCTGTGACAATTTTCTTGAAACTTATAATATAAACTAAACATCATTTATTTAAAACATTTCTCTGGGAAGATTCATTTAAGGGCACTTTTAGGGGAGGTGTGGGGGCTTACAGCTTTCTCTAAAGTGCTGTCATAGTTGATTATACAATTCTATCATCCAAAAAAAAATTAATTACAAATAAATAGATGGCCAAAATTCCGAATTTCAAGAAAATTAGTAAACCGGATGTGCGCTTTTACTGAACAGTTTTTGTTTCAGTTTTCGGCGAATTTCGTTAAATTTGGTACACAAACTATAAAATTTGTCAGTTATAATTTTTAAGAACTGGAGTAAGAGAAAGTTGTGTGAGTGTTTCACACCAGATTTTTTTTAGATAAAGCCTTGCAGGCGATCAATTTTTTTTTTTTTTTTACTTTCTCTTATGAGTTATAATTCGAGTTTTCATCAGAAAGTTCCTTGAGTACGGAAAAATTGTTTTTAGCCAATGATCTGCATGTGTGTGTGTGTGTGTGTGTGTGTGTTTGTGTGTATATATGAACAAAATATCTAAAAAACGAAATCTCGCAAGAAGCTTAATATTTGGTATCCCCGTTTAAGTACTATCACACGCATATTATACGAAGTTTTTTCCGGGCAAAATCCATTACTCCGGATGTAAGACTTCACTGACTGTTTTTTTTTTTCAATTTTCGCAATCTTCTCGAAAAATCTCCAACGATTTTTCATAAATAATACTAGCATTAGACAGTTTTAGAATTCTGTAGAGGTTATTCAACTTCACTCAAGACAGTGTGGATATTTTTTTGTTTTTTTGTTCCTGACTCATCAACACCAAGTTTATGTGAGACTGATATATTTTAGGGTTTCCAATTTTTAATTAAATTGGAATTTCCTGAATGAAAGCGGAAATTCCAAAATATAATGAACAATCTAGTTTTTCTCTTTATTAGCATTCATTAATGAGATCATCTAACCACAAAAATGTTTCCTTTATAAAACTCTAACTTTCCTTAGTTATTTATTTTATTTTATTTTTTCTACAAAAGATAATGAACTTACCATGACTGACGAGGGTGGTGGATAAAAGTAGCGTTGTGGAGATACTGATAAATTTGGTATTGATAGGTCAGATGGTGATGCAGAACTAGTTGGTTCTTCCTTCATCATTAATATCTGCCTTCGTAATGTTGAATTTCTAGGGCCTCGCTCATGTTGTACAGCTGATATAAATATTAAAAAAAAAAAAAGAAAACAATTTTTGGAATCATTTAAATATGTATTTTAATAATAATAATAAAAAAAAAGAAAGATTAAAAATCAGAAATATTAATCAGCTTACCATCTCTGTTCATGCCAGCTTCAAGACATTTACGTAATCTACATGCCCGACATTGATTTCTATGGGTTTTATCTACTAAACAGGTACCATCACCTTTTGCTTTGCAAACATATTGTCTATTTCGGCGTATTGATCTCTGTAAAAATGAATAATTTATATACTTATTTAATACGATAAAAATTATGGTAAGAATTGTTTATGGGAAAAACTGTTTAAATTAGCCCAGTGCAATTAAATATTAAGATATATTGTTTTTAATAAAAAACATCAGATGAATTTTATGTCTGAGAATTCGTACCCAGTACAACATTTACGAAACTAAAAAAGATGATCGTAGTTATAGAATAACAAAATAGAGGTGTACTTCCCAGATGCTGGCTGAGAGTTTGTTTTAGTTCAAAATGCAGGAATATAAATATCTAATATCTAGTACAGGATGGAAGAGCTGTTAAATTCTTTAGGTCATTAACTCTATCCTGTAATTCAGGTTCTTAGTTGTGTGTACAGAATGGTAAATATCGCAAGCTATACCGGCTAACGTTCTCTTAAGAAGTTGTGGTGGTTCGTTCCGCAGACCTGGAAAGCATCAGAGACATTTTCCGTGGTAGCCTGCTTCATTTTGTGGTCATCGACCGGTTTCGGGCGTTCGCCCATCTTCAGGATGCGTTTTTCAGGCAGTGTGACAACACAGACTTGCACAGAGCAAATTTAGTTTACACACTCAATTTACTTGTAAAAATAGTTAAGATACTTAGCCTCACTGGCTCTATAGTTGTTGGGTGGTTGGTTCCGCAGAGCTGGAAAGCATCAGAGACATTTTCCGTGGTAGCCTGGCTTCATTTTGTGGTCATCTTGCCGGTTTCGGGCGTTCGCCTACCTTTAGGGTGTGTAAACTAAATTTGCTCTGTGCAAGTCTGTGTTGTCACACTGTCTGAAAAACGCATACTGAAGATGGGCGAACGCCCGAAACCAGTCGATGACCACAAAATGAAGCAGGCTACCAAGGAAAATGTCTCTGATATTCTCTAAGAAGATTGGGTCATACCAAGTATACTGCTTGAATCTTCTAGTAGAAGAAATTCTTGACAAAAGGAAGAGGTAATGTTGGCAAGCATCCTTATTTAAGATGACGGAGGAAAAAGGACACTTATTGAGCTTTTTAAGCAACGGATTAAATGCAGAAGAGATAGATCTTGAAGAAGTGTGAGGCCTCTTCTACTATTGAAAAGAAAATAGATATCTTTATGGAAATAGAACTATAGAAAATTATAGAGGAAGGTTAGAAAAGTTCTACAGTGATCCTTCTCAGCGGATATTTGAGGGCAAGTGAGCTTCTTCGGTTGTCCGCTCTTGAAAGAAAGAAAAGGGGTCATAATAAATAATTAATCAGCAATGGATCGGGCAATTGAATTCGCTTGTGGCATAAATATAGAACACCACTTCATATGGTCTTTGGGAATCGTGAAAAAAAAAGTTTTAAATTTTATGTATAAATTAAGTAAAGTAATGCCTACTTTGTCAGGCGGGCTTAACGTCCATCTACCAAATTAGGTGTCGTGGACGGGGGCCGAAGCACCTACCTGTAACATTTTTCATACCAATATAAAATTTAGCAGTATAACGCAGGATCGAACTGGGGTCCTCCCACTTACAAGTCAATGTTCATAACCACTATACCAACACCCGCCCCTAAAAGTATAAATTAAGTTCCTCAATTATTTTATTTTCCTAAGAAAATTTACAAAACTAGGACAAGAAAATGAGAGGAATGTAGGAAAAAAGAAAGAAACAAAAATCCAAGATAGAACCAGAAGGACAAAATTGCAATAAAATACGACAGTACACTCCTCAGACTTTTAATTCACACTTTATTGACATCTTCAAATGTTAGAGATGAAGAAGCTATAGTTTATTATAATTTGTTTTTTTTTTTTTTTAACTCTTAATATTATTCATTTTCTAAACACTTATCTGATCTACCTTTAAGTTTACAACTTATTACAAAATGTAATAAATATGTAAATAATGAATGATGAAAACAAGCTATAAGGAAGTTTTATCTAGTTAAAAAAATAAAAGTAAAAATGTCTCAGAATTATATAGGCTACTGTTCGAATGTTTATTGTATGAATAACCAATTCTATTAATAACCTGCATATGTATGTTGACATCATATTATAAATATTTGAAAACATATCAACAGTTAACCAATTTAATTTAATTATAAATTTAAACATAAAGTTTACCCATATCCTCAGGTTATGTTTTGTTAAATATGATAATATAAATAAATAAATAAATAAATTAAAAAAATTGAAAATATAAATAAAAATTACTAAGAATGATTTGCTACTTATATAATGGCTTATAAATTTATTTTTGCCACTTTTTTTTGTGTGAATTACGCATTAATTATAATACTGTCATTACTTATAATTTACAATTAGGGAGCTTACTTTTTTTGTAAAGATTATTTATTAATTTTTTTGAATTTTTTTTTTGCTTATAGATAACTTATAAAACATTCGGTTTACTTTTTCACTTTTAAAGCAATTCTCAATTTGAATTAGATAATTTTTTTGTCTAAAGCAGCATTTTTTTCAACACATGTCTGTATGAATATATGAATAATGGTGATGCTATTATATTAAAAATCCCGTGTGAAACACTCACACGACTTTCTCTTACACCAGTTAATAGTTATAGGGTGCCTAGTTTTTCCAACTCTAATGTATAACGCTTTTTCTTATTATAATTTATTTGTTTAATTGCCCTAATAATTAGAATAGAATAGAAGTGGGGGGGGGGAGCCTCATTCCACTGCGACCTACAAATTGAGGTCTATTGTGGATCCCCTTAAGTTACAGAACAGCCCCCAGCTTTGCCCTCCTAATCAATCCTAGCAAAGCTGAGAGCGGCTCCGTCATGAAGCTTCCAGCTTCGGGATTGCCCGTCCCCAATTGAAGAAACCTAATCCTCGCCAGGCCGGCGCACTCACAAAGGATGTGCGCCGGGGTCTCCTCCTCTACCTTGCAGAATCGGCATACCGCACTATCCGCAAGTTGTAGGTGGTGCATGTGTCTATTCAGCCTACAATGCCCTGTTAGTAGACCCACAATTAACCTTATATCCCTTCGGGTCTGGCTCAGTAGGTCTCTGGTAAATTTAGGCAGATGTCTTTTAATGAAGAGCTTTGCCTGCCTCTGTCCAGGTGTTCCCTCCCACCAACGCAGACGCTGATCTTCTAACCAACACCTGATAGAAGTTTGGATGAGACTCCTGGACAAGCCGCAGAAGGGTTCGGGGCCTGTAAAGGAATCCTGCGTACCCTCCCTCGCTAGGGCATCCGCCCTCTCATTGCCCAGGAACACCGCATGTCCCGGCACCCAGGCGAGTGTCAGTTTATTCCGAGTACCCACCTCGGTGAGGGCAAGTAGGCAGTCCCACACCAGTCTTGAGACTATTTGGGCGTGAGGAAAGTGCCTTCAGGGCTGCCTGACTGTCGGAGTATATGGCCACTCTTCTACCCACTATCCTTTTGCCCTAATAATTAGTTCGATTCCTTGTTTTTTAAGTTGTTATGAGATACTAGATTTCGATTGAAATAGTTCATACGTAGAATACCATCCATCTTTTTAATATTCTTTCAATACTTTGTGGATTGCGTCACATACATAAAGTTGAGAGCAATATTCGCTAAAAACTGCAGGTCGAAGAAAACTTTTTATGGGAGTTTAACATCAATTTTATGTTGTCCCACTAGTCTGCACGGCCAAAATTCAAAATGGGACTCTTGAATTGCCGCCTAATACTCTTCTTTTTTTGCCTTATTTGCCAACAATGGAATGAAAATTCTGAAATTTTTCTTTATAACTCACAGTATTATAAAACAGTAAATATTATGGTAAAAATAACTTGATATTTTTTCATTTTTTTTTTTTTAAACGTTTTATGGCACAATTTGTAAAAAATTAATAAAAAAATGTCTAAACTAGTTTTTTCAAAGAAATAATTAGCTATATTAACCATCAGAATATAGAACAGAAGGTGTGAAATATGGATGTATATTAGGCTAAACAAAAATTTAGAATTACCATATTGATCACGCCCATATTTGGTACCCTTATTTCTACACTGTGATTGGTTAATTATTTATTTGAAAAATCTAGTTCTGCAATAAAATTTTGTTTATAAAAAATATGCAAAAAATCAAGTTATTTTTAATATATTATTTACTGTTTAATATATAATTAATGTAAGTTATAAAGAAAAAAATTCCGCATTTTCATTCCATTATTGAAAAATAAGGCAAAAATGAATTAGTCGGAAATGAATTAGATCCGCCATTTTGTAACTGGTCGTTTATAATGAGTGGGATAAACTAAAATTGATGTTAAACACCCACAAAAATTTCTCCAAGGAATTTAATAATTTCCAATTAAAAAACTTTTTTTTAGACCTGGAATTTGTAGCTATTCATTATATTGTCCTTAATTTTATGTAGTTGGCGCAGTCCACAAAGTATTGAAAGAATATCCTAAATATAGAAATCCACGCAAGAGCTATAATTGAATCGCATTTCCGGTCAACTTATTTTCATCAAACTGGGAATTTAGGCAACTTATATGATTCTAATTAAAATTATTTAGTTGACAAATTTGTATAGGCTCATTATTGAACTAAAATGGGCACATTAGAGAAAAACATAACTTCCCCCCCTTCCCCAAAAGTTCCCTTAAATGAATTTTTCCCGAAGAAATGTTTCAAATATAAATTTTTAGCTCTTTGTGTGTGTGTAGTTGATATATTAAGTTTAATAAAAATACTTTGGTGCCGTTTTAGAAAAAAATAGCTGTAAACTTAAAACTACGTTCAGTAAAGCGCACTTCCGGTCATCCGATATTAGTTCAAACTCGGGATTTCGACAATATATTTAATTCTTAATAATATTATTTAGATGATAGAATTGTATAATAATTGAAATAGCATTTTAAAGGAAACCGTAACCCCCACCCCCCCACCTCTTCCCCAAAAATGCCTTTTAAATTAATTTTCACAGATAAATGTTTCAAATAAAAGTTGTAGTTCTTTGTATGTGTAGTTGATATAACATGTTTAAAGAAAATCGTCGTAGCCATTTTTGAGAAAATAACAAAAAACTGAAAAAAAAAACATTCACTTTGTGGTACTTCCGGTTGATGGATTTTTGCCGGAAATCTTCGTGTCTGATGCGGTTGTAGTAACTTAAACGGAATACCAATTTTGAGCTTCCTGTAACTTTGAGATATTCTTTTCCTACACAACCACTCTCTCACACACACACATACATTGCCATTTTCTAAAAACCACTTTTTTGGACTCAGGGGACCTCAAAACATGTATTTCCGGTGAAAACTCAATTTCAAAAATCTGGAACGATTGCAATACTTCCTCTTACTACAGAAAGTAAAAAAAACAAAAAAAAACATGATCCTTTTAGGGAGTAATAGTTCTCCAAGAAATACTTCTAAAATTAATTTGCTCCAAAAATTGTTATCAGACAAATATATTGGACCTACATCTCTATAAAATATGAAAAATCCTTTTAGGGAGAAACCTATAAGTAATAGTTCTCCAAGAAATACTTCTAAAATTAATTTGCTCCAAAAATTGTTACCAGACAAAAGTATTGGACCTACATTCTCCATAAAATATGAAAAAATCCATGAAACTGTTTAATAGTTAAATTGGCAAAACAATCAATAATGATTAAAGATTTTTAAAAAAACCCATGATATACGACCTAATTATAATTAAATAAGGTAATATTACGCATAGTTTCAACTCTCAGAAAAAACATAAATCGAATGGTCATATCCATTCATTACAATACACTGCCTGCTACCTACTACTAAGTATACGTATATCACAAAAGAAAAGGGGTGCTCTTACCTTAAAGAAACCAGCACACCTGAAACAGAAGAAGAATGTTTTAGTGAACAACAATGAAAGCAGAATGGAATAATAGAAGAGGGATCCCACAGAAAAAAAAATATATATGTATTACTAAACAAATAAAAAAATAAAATAAAAAAATTAAACAAAAAATCTAAGTTTTCTATAATCTTCGACAATTTTGAATCACTTTCAAAGATCAAATATTAAATCTGTCTTTTTTAACTCCATAAATTCCTAAGCACATTGTCTGCTACATATAATTAAAGTGAAACAATTAAAATGCTAAACAAATTAAGCAATCAGTGTTGTTTTTTTTTTTTTTTTTGTAATTACATGGGGAAAAAGAAAGGAGAAAAATCTGCTGTGAAACGGTCATTCGATTTTCTCTTACTTAATAATTATTATATTCTCTTAATACAATAATTATTTATATAGAATGACAAATTTTCTATACCTAAACATCATATTTTACTCATTTATTTTAACATAAATACAGTGAAGATGGAAGGACAAATATGAACCTACCATCACAGGCAGGTAGAATAATAATTACATTATAATCTAGAAGAGCGCGCTAATAAATTTTAACACGACAAATTCAACAGAACTATATAAAAATCATTTTTTTTTTTTAATAAAAGTGATACGTTAATAACCAAGCAGTTCAAATTCCCAATTTAAATAAAATCGAGAGAGTTGTTTTCGAGAAAATCCCCCCCCCCCAAACTCAATTAACCTATTCCCTAAACTCGCACTTTCGGTCAAATGGTTTCCTTCAAATTTCGTATTCTAACAATGCTTATATCGTAATTAATATTATAGAGTAAGCAGAACCAAGCAGCATACCAACTGGTACTTTAGAGGAAAGTTTACTTACACTACTTTCCCCCCCAGAACCCCCAAAATTCAATTTTCCGGAGAAAAAATGTTTCAAACGAAAAGTTGTAGCTGGTATATGTGTAGTCTCTATATTAAATTTAAAGAAAATCGTTTAGAACCGTATTCGGGAAAATCACAGTAAACTGAAAAAATTGTTCAGTAAAAAGGTTTATAGATATAATAAACTAAAATAGCACTTAAAACGATAAATTATAGCTCCACGTGCAAGATCGGGCATGCTGTTTTCTTAAAGAATGTACAATTCATTTAAAGACACCATCTAATTAAAGGAAACTAGCTAACTTCTTCGTTAAAACAACCTTAAACACAGAAATAAATGGAGGATAAAAATCTAAGTCTTAATACTTACCCATCACATGCGAAAATTCCATAATGTTTTCCAGAGGAATGATCTTGACAAACTTTACAAGGAATATCGTACAATATACGACCTGTAATGAAAATAAACATCATAAATATAATCTACTAATATTATATTATGATAAATAAATAGGAGCGGGTGTTGGTGTAGTGGTTATGAGCATGGACTTGTAAGTGGGAGGACCCCAGTTCGAGTCCCGCGTATAACTACTAAATTTTATATTTATTTAAAAAATGTTAATGGTAAAGTAGGTGCTTCCGGCCCCGTCCACGACACCTAATTGGTAGTTGGACGTTAAGCCCGCCTGAAAAAATAGGCATTACTTTACTAATAAATTAATAAATAATAAATTAATTAGGAATGAGTTTTTCCTTACACTTTATTTCTTAAATTTCAAATTACTGATTTTATTCATTCACAAGAGTTTATTAAATTTTTACTTTCTATTTTGTAAATTGGATGTTGAGGTTCGGTCATACAAAAGAACTCTTTTTAATTTTCTACCGACGTTTCGGCAAATTTATTGCCTTCTTCAGGGTAAAAATTTTCAGTTAGAATTACTTATAAAGTCTAGTTTAACCTGTGACATACCACAACACTTGATGATGGTATGTCACAGGTTAAACTAGAGTTTGTAATAATTCTAATTGAAAATTTATACCCTGAAAAAGGCAATAAATTTGCCGAATCGTCGGTAGAAAATTAAAAAGAGTTCTTTTGTATGACCGAATCTCAACATCCAATTTACTACAACATTGAATACAGCGGCCGTAACGATCACCAAAACAGTTTTATTTTCTCTAATTCCCTAATAAGAGGAAGTATTGTAATCTTGTCAAATTTTCGATATCGAGTTTTCACAGGAAATATTCAGTTTTGAGGTCCCTTGAGTCCAAAAAAAAAAAGTGGTTTTTAGAAAATGGTCTTTGTGTTGGACTTGATATTCCGACATTAAGGTGTCTGTCAAAATTCCTCAATCAGAATTTTGAACAAAAATTTTGAACTGATTTTTTTTCTTCACATTTTTACCATTTCTCAAAAAATGGCTACAACGATATTTATTAAACTTCGCTCATCAACTACACATATAAAGAACTACAAATTTTATCTGAAACATTTCTACGGAAAAATTCATATAAGGGCACTTTTGAGGCGACATAGGGGGAGATTTACCTCTAAAGTGCTATTTCATTTTTTTTTTACACAATTCTATTATCTAAATAATATTAATTAGAATTAAATATGTTGTTGAAATTCTGAGTTTGAAGTAAATCGGATAACCGGAAGTGCCTTATTATTAGAAAGTATTTTTCACTTTTCTGCTATTTTCTCTAAAACGGCTGCAACGATTTTTTTTTTAAACTAACTGTGTAAACTACTCGTCTAAGGAGCTGCGACTTTTATTTGAAACATTTCTCCGAGTAAAGTCATTTAAGGGGCCTTTCTGGAAGGGTTGGGGGTTATGTTCCTCTTAAGTGTTTGTTATCTTAGTTGATTATATTTACAATTCTACCATCTAAACAAAATTAATTAAAAATAAATAGATTACCAGAATTCCGAATTTCAAGAAAATTAGTAAACCGGAAGTGCTTTTTTACTAAACAGTTTTTTTTTCAGTTTTTGCGATTTTCTCCATAAAAACATCGACGAATTTCATTAAATTTGTTATACTTACTATAAAATGGTCAATTACAATTTTGAAAACTTGAGTAAGAGAGAGTTGTGTGAGTGTTTTACATCAGATTTTTATGTTTACACTGTATGAAGACGAAATGTTGTGATGGTGGCAGATTTTTTATTAATTTGATTCTGCTATTTTCTCTGAAACGAATCTAACTATTTTCTTTAAACGAAC
Organism: Triatoma infestans; assembly: GCA_011037195.1. Taxonomy (NCBI): domain Eukaryota; kingdom Metazoa; phylum Arthropoda; class Insecta; order Hemiptera; family Reduviidae; genus Triatoma; species Triatoma infestans. Next base: position 79,062 of record JAAEAF010002403.1, read on the forward strand.
TGTGTAAAATTCATGTTACGGAGCGTTTCCTAGTTGCAAATACTTCCAGAATTTTTCTTAATATTTTACTAAAATCTTCTCTCATATCTCTCTCTCTAGTGTGTGGGCGTGTTTATTTATGTGTGGATTAGATACGAAACTTCGGTCTACATCAACTGTAGTGCCAATAAACTGAACGTTTCTTTAGTTTTTGGCATCTTTTTCGAATACTATCGATTTTTCTTCAAACTGGTTATAGCTACTGTAAATATATAGGTCTATCACTTTTATTTACAAATTCCTGCCCCTTCCCCAAATGGATTTTAGAAGGATGTTCTGGGATATTTGATGACGCTATACTTCCGTCTAGATTGCAGTTACGGTATATGTAACTATTTTAAAAGCTATATATAGATTTACTATTCTTCTTCTACTATTTCATTACTAAGTAGTACTCTGTAATAATTCCACGATGATGAAAGATCTGCAACTTGAGAAATTGAATAAGAGAAAAGACATGAAAGTGATCACATCAGATTTATTTTACTTTCTATTACTGATGTAAATAGTAAATATTGCGAACGAAACAAATTTTAGAATTTGAATTACTTAAGAAATAAATGTTTTCAGCAAATGGTCTCTGTGTGTATGGAGGGGGGTTAGTCAAAATATATCTCAGTTTAACGTTTATTATTGTTAAGTAAATAAAATGGGGCGGGATTAGCAGAGTAATAGCGCGCTGGACTCCCACACGGAGGTCCCAGGTTCCAAAACACCGACGTTGTCCTTAGATTTCTCTTCCTAGGAGCCTCTACAGTTTACTTCCCGGTAATGGGAACTGTTGTATGCAACTAGAGATCGCTGCTTGGAGGCCTACAGCGTACTTAGAAGGCTCCGGTACAGTAGATCTTTAGATCACAGTGCACTATCCCCTAAAGAAATCTAAAAAGTATTATAACCAACGAATTCGACACGGTCTTAGTCAACATCTGTCAACTATGAGAGCGAATTTCTAAGACAGGCATTTCCTTTTAAAACTTTCTTAAAACAGTAAGAGAAAGATAAAAAAAACAAAAAAACTTTGTGACAATTATCAGAACATAACCGATTTATAACGGTAAATATCTATCTATATAAAAACAGAAATTAAGTATTTAAAAAAAAAATTACTTAAATGAGGGTAGAATTTACTCATACGTGACACGCTGATTGTCAGGTGATAGCATCAATTAGATCGTGTGAACTATGGGTTAGTTAGTAGCGCATCTGTCTTGTCCAGTCTACTCTTGGAATAATAATAATAAAAAAAAAAGTATGTTTTTTTTTTAAAAACGATTACATTGAACATATGGTCCATTTACGTATTAGAGATGGCCACTTGTGTCCGCCCTTGCTACTCTGGTTCACATATTACTGCTAATTTTAAAGATCTCACATGACAGTTGTATTGTGTGAGAAAATTTCAGTTTATTAATTTATTTATTTATTTATTTTTTTTTTACTTTCCATAACCCATCAAATAATCATCATTAATAACATGATACTTCCATCTATTTCGTGTGAACTAGTTAGTAGGGCGACTTGTTTATTAGCGTACATTCCTCTGCAATAATATATATATAAAATATATATATATAAGAAATAATAGAAAAGCTTTTTAAAGCTGACTGGTCAAAACATGATCTTTTTTTATAATGTAATTTAGTTCAATATACTGGTGCTGAAACCAGTTGCAGTAACTTTCCTGATTCACCAGCTATGCCTGCCTCAATATGAGAAGACTCACTAATTTTACGTCTGTTGCTACTGCTTGTTGATGAAATTAGTTAGAATTCTTTCCAGCGCTTTGGCATGACACGCCATTATGCACATTCAGTCTGACGTAGCTTGCTTGTCTACAGGAAGAATCATTTATTTGATTCTTCTTTCAAAGCGACGATATTTTCATCTTTCTGTTGTTGGCCATTTTTGATAGCAGCTAAGCATATTGAAGGTGGTTAAATGATTTTGAGTTCAGCTAAATCAAAACCATGATAGATTTAAAGAGTGATTAGCTTATTGGTAGTAAAATAGCTTTAATTTTATATCGTTATATTGTTGCTTATACAAAGAACTTCATTGACTAGTGCAGTGTTGATGTTAAATAATATTGTTTAGTGGTGATACTCGAAACTTGATCTACTCCAGCACTGATATATTTTGCAGATAATAAGATGAATTCTTGCTTGTCAAGCCAATTGCAGCTGGTTAGGCTTCATGCATCCACCTCCACTACTATTTCAGCAAATCTGTCCTTGTATTCCAGCTGTTGTGTACGAATATTATGCTGATAATCCTACGTGGTTCATTTTTTTTTCTCTGTGAAATCAGCTCCTTGATGCCTTCTATAACTGATGAAGGGACACGCGTGTGTGTATTGTAAGAAAATATTATTTATATATTTAATTAATATCGGATGTATTTGGAAAAAAAATAAATAAATAGAAAGTTATATAATATTTGTGTGTAATTTGAAAAAGAAAGAAATATAAAATTTGAAGGTCCATTAATATGATTCAATTAGTGTAATAAAAATTTCTATGATTTATTGAGGGAATAAACTAGAACTGTGTGTTCCCTAAAAAAAATATACGTTAATGAAACCGTGTTTTATTACTACTTTAAGATAACAATAAATTAATAAATTGCAGAATTTAAAAACTCTTCTGTATTTGAATTGTTCCAAGAATTTACCCTAGATTCGTAAGATATTTTCTGACGTGGTACATTGAAAAAAAGGCTGAACCATAAGAAAGAAATATCACAGGTGCAATCGAGAGAGGAATTAAACAGCTTATTTTGCGTGATTATGATTAGTAAAGCAGGTAACATTTTCTAACATGATGGCCGAGTGTAATAAAATATTCTTCCTAGTCTATCTTAATATCTAGGCCGGTTGGGGGAGTTTATATGTATCATAAAAAATATATAAATACGAAGAGGGAGTAGTTTGGAAAAGAACAACAGTTTTGCCAATTTCAATCAGCTGACAATGTTTACAAACACTTGTTGACAAATTTATTGCCAAATAAAAATGGTTGATGGCTATGGTAAAAAGACTTAAAAATAAATTGCTCAATTTAAATAAATTGTTATATATTTAGCCGTTCCCTGAAATATTTTATTATCGAGGCCAAGGAAATAGGGATTAAATATTAATATATATAGAGTAAATATATAACTCACATGAAATACTAATTGAATTTTTTGTTTATATATTTACTATAAATATTAAATATATAATATAATCTTACAATTTTTCCTATTTATTGTTTTTTTTTAAAATATATTAATATTAAAATAAAATATGGCCTTACGTTTCTTTTTTTTTACAATGCTTTATCTCCTTCCTTAATCGGGCTAATCTATATTTACTATTGTTTAACCTATAATTTTTATTTGCCTTAGTGCAATTTATTATCCAATTATCTAATATAATGTTATATTGATTTTTTTTTTTCTTATTGTATTTTAAAATTCAAAATTCTTTTAGATAATTTTTTTCTCTCTCTTTTTTTTGATTTCTTTGTCTAAACTTTGTCTAGTTCTGTTTCTTTGTATGTGGCAATCTCAGGTAATCGTAATACTCACTGAATCTGTGTTCTGTCTGTGTCTTTAAAACTGTGAAACACCATAATTGTCTTCACCTAAAATGATCGTACTAGAATAACTTTTTCAAAGAAAGTAAACAATCTAAACCAGTAATAAGTGTTGGGGAAGTTGGAGCGTTTTTTGAAGATTGACAACGACACACAAACTAACTAATAACTACCAAAATATCTCCATATTCGTGTAGAAGGTCTTAAAGTATAATTTTTCTTTGTGAATTAACTTCGAAAATACAAACTTTTAAAGAAATTCATTAGAACCATTTAAAAAAAAAATGAAATCGAATAAATTGAAAAAAAGTGGGATTTCCGGGCCAAACTTACGAGGGAAAAATCCATCCAATGGTGATATTACTTAATTGAAATATCAAGATTTAACTTTCTGTGATTTTTATTTTTTGAGTTAATCTGTTCATAAAGGCTTATCTACTAACAAAGGAACCAGTTTGAATAATGTGACAATGTAATCAACCTCTTGGTATTAAAAAAAAAAAAAAAGTAATAATAATAATGACAGTGCTGCCACCATAACAAGGAAAGTAGAAGTGCTTTTAAATTAAATGTCCGTTTAACATTTTGAAATCAATTCAACAAAAAAATTACATATTAAAAGCAGTATAGAATTTTTACTGAACTTAACCTTATGTTCTACAACATTTCTGAAGGTAACCTCCCATTTTTAATGGACGGCATTCTCTTAGATGGTTACCTTACATTCTTACAAGTTTTTATTATTATTATTATTATTATTATTTTTTTAAATCGCTTTAGCTGTTATAGAAAAAATCTTGGTGTGCTACACACAGACAACTTTCTCTTACTCCAATTTCAAAATTATGATTGACAAATTTTATAGTTAGTATACCAAATTTAATGAAATTCTTCGGTGTTTTTAAACTGAAAAAACTGTTCAGTAAAACGCACTTCCGGTTTACTAATTTTCTTGAAACTTGGAATTTTTGACAATCTATTTATTTTTAATTAAATTTGTTTGGATGGCAGTATTGTATATAATCAACTTATGATAGAACTTTAGTGAAAAGCACAACCCCATCCGTCTGCCAGAATCCCTCTTAAATGACATTAACAGGAGGAATGTTTCAAATAAAGTTGTCATTTTTTATATGTGCAGTTCCATATTCCATGTTTAAAGAAAATAATTGGAATAGTTTCAAAGAAAACTGAAAAAAAAAAAATAATTCTCTGTAAAAACGCACTTGTACTCATTCGACGTTTTTCAGACTCGAAATTTCAACAAAACATATTTAATTTTTATTAATATTATTTAGATGATAGAATTTTGTAATAACTGAAATAGCACTTTAGTGGAAAATCTGTCCCCCAAAAGGCCTCTTAAATGAATTTTCACAGAGAAATGTTCTAAGTAAAAGTTGTAAAAGGTGTATATACGAGGAGTGTAAATTAAGTAATGAGACTGATTTTTTATCTTTTTTTTATTCAAATAAAATTACAATTCAACATTGTCCCCTTCAAAGTAACTACCTTGGGAAGCCACACAACGCTGAAGACGATTCTTCCATTCGTCATAGCAGTGCTGGAACTCGGATACTGGAATAGACTTCAGTTGGTCGGTTACGGCTGTTTGAATATTCTCCAATGTTCAAAATGACTCGTCCCTTGAGGTGATAACACGTTCCAAAAAATTGGGATCGTTTTCAATTGCTCCCAAAAAGTCAAGGCTTCTTTCCTTTCTGATGTCTTTTTGCTCTTGTGAAAGATTTTTCGGAACCATTTTTGCACAAATTTTTCTCATCCCCAATTCATTAGTCAAAATTTGATGAACGGTTGTGTGAGTCAAATTCAACTCTTCGCCGATCATTCGGACTGTCAAACGACGATCTGAACGCACGAGATCGCGGATTCTGCCAACATTTTCGTCGGTTCTTGAAGATGAAAGCCTTCCGCTGCGAGGCTCGTCTTCAATTGATTCCCTTCCTTCTGCAAACGACTTAAACCACCTAAAAACCTGTGCTCTCGACAAAACATTGTCTCCATAGGCCTGGCACAGTTTTCAAACGTTTCCGTTGCACTGTGCCCAAGTCTGAAGCAAAACCTGATAGCACAACGTTGCTCGTAATTGATGTCACTCATTTTTAAAACGCACTGAAAAAACCTTGCTCACAAAAAAGCCACTACGGACAGTGCAACAACTCTAGCATTTTCAAATTTGCACTAGAGTGTATCAGATGTTTACTTGCCCTACCACGCATGCGCCGCGTCTCCAGTGTTGCAAGATCGAACACTAGAAAATCAGTCTCATTACTTAATTTACACACCTCGTATGTTGTTGTGATATGTTTAATATAATATCGTTGGAGCGATTTTTGAGAAAATCGCAAAAAAGTCAAACAAACCATTCAGCAAAGTGGTATTTCCGGTTGAGGAATTTTGTCAGATAACCTACTGTCGGGATCCCATAGTGATACCTAAACGGAATATCAAGTTTGAATTTTCTACGATTTTTTAGTTTTTTAAGCTATGCTGTTCACATACATACGCATACACACACAGACCATTTTCAAAAAACTACTTTTTTGGACTCAAGGGACCTCAAAACGGATATTTCTGGTGAAAACTCCATATAGAAAATTTGATACGATTATGATACTTTCTTACTAAGAGTTAATATATTTAACACCAAAATTAAGTAAGTCCTTTTACAATTCTCGTTCAGTTGACACACTCGATTGTGTTCGAATGGGCAAACTTGAACTCAAGTATGTAAACGTTTTTTTTTCCTACTTCGGACTTCAGCTATTCAGCCATTCTGCGTCATGCGGCCCAGTATAAAAGAACAGGCTGCGATGGCGTTTGATGTTGTTCATTTAGTTGGATATCCAGGAAGCACGTGAGAACATCTCGAACGCGAACACTTCACCCCATCCCCCAGTATGTAAAAATATCATTTTTAGCCCCTTATCTAGTTTCTTTCTCTTCTTTTATTTTTATCAATCAGGTAATCTCAGTCAGTTTTCTCGGGGAAAATCAAATTTTGACATTATGACTCATCATTTTATATATATATATATATATATGTATAATACAATGTATCTTATGTAAAAATTACAGCAATGAGAGAAAGTAACAAAACTTCTTGTGAATATACCAATTAAATTTATGCAAACTAGATATTTAAGGAGGGGGCAATACGGTCGGGCCTTCATTACTTGGGTGTAATGCCGCTTGTATAACAGCATGTTGGGATGTATTTAGACGCGATGAACCGTATTTAACTCCTACAGAATGAGTTGTGAGTGAGTGTGTGTGTGTGTGTGTGTGTGTGTTTGTATGTAAGTACGTCGGTCCATATGCAATAACATGTCTTGCCTGGTGTTGCGCCCATATTAGTGGCATATTACATAGCAGCCGGCCATCAAAATCTCTAGGAACAGGTCAATCACCACAACGTTGACTAATTATTACACATAGATACGATGCTTTCAAATGAAAGGTTTATATATATATATATATATAAAGAGGGCCCCCCTTGTTAGTTAAAAAGCTTCTTTTAGCTTCTTTGTGGGATTTGTGGCTTATATACAAAATGCATAATTCCGGCTGGCTTGTTATACATTATAATAAATGGGATCGGATAATATGTCTTTAGTTATTTGTATTTGTTCTTGTTTAAAAGATATTTAAATAATATGCTCATATTGTTGAGCTGTTTAAATAATATTTTTATGTTATTGTTTATTTCTTTATTATTTAATTTTTGTTTGTTTTTAAATTAAAAGTTCGCATGACAGGTTTCAATAAAATACACAACTATCTCTTAATACAATTATGTTATAAGTTTTCTTAATATTATTGAAAATATGAATACAGTGCCTTAATTGAAATTTCAGATACTCCAATAGCCTTTGAAGTAATGTTTTATTTTACGTAACACATCATTGTTTCTTCCTTATGTTTCGACAATGAATGTCACATTCAAGTTTCAACTATATTAATGAAAAAAAGTTATAAAAACTGTATGTTCTATAATAGTATAGTAAGTTGAACGAATGGATGGGTCTGCAATGCTGGATAACATCTGATATTTTATCCATCGTAATATGTATATTTGTGATGTTCCTGACCGGTTTCGGTTTTCATCCATCGTCAGAGTAAATTGATCAAGTTCATGCGGAAAGTTCACTTCAACGCAATGTTTCTACTACACTTTACACTCGTTGGTTAGTTGATTGTATGTATGTGCGGGAGGTTATAAGGTTATGTTACTAATCTAAGGGTATATAATGACAAAATGGGATTCTTACAAATTATGATTTGACAGAAAATAGTGTATAATAATTAGCGTATAATAAATAATAGTGTATAATAATTAATAATAAATAGTGTATAATAAATAGCAAGTTAATAATTTATTAGTACGGTATGCTCCTGAAATTTCTTATCGCCCTGCCACTAATGAAAATGACTTGATAAAACAATGACCATACTTAACAACACTATTAAAATGTAGCTATATTGTATTCTTCAAAACATGCTAATTTATTATACACTATTTTCTAATTCAAATCATAACTTATAATAATTCCATTTTGCTGTTAAACACACACACACACACACACACACACACACACACACACATAGTAACATAACCGTATAACCCTCCCGCACATATATACAACCAACAAACCAACAATTTGTTGTGGTGGTTGGTTCCGCAGAGCTGGAAAGCATCAGAGACATTTTCCGTGGTAGCCTGCTTCATTTTGTGGTCATCGACCGGTTTCGGGCGTTCGCCCATCTTCAGGATGGGTTTTTCAGACAGTGTGTCAACACAGACTCGTACAGAGACTTAGTTTCACACTAACTCGTTATAATGATTTTTTTCCATTATTACCAATTAAGAATTATGTTCTATACTCATTTTTTCAGGTACAGAGTATTACTCAATACGGGGCTTACATTTTTATTGTCTCTATATCTTTTAAACAGTTTACAAATTTTGGCGGTTTCCTAGTTAATACGAGTATTTCCAGGCCGGATGTAGGGAATCATTCTTTGATACAGATATAATCAAAGCTGTAAAGATTTCCAAATTATCCTTATTATATCATTGTATTCAGTACCTAATAAAAAGCAGGTGGTTCTGCTTTTATGTAAAAGAGGGTTTAAAGAAACAAGGGGAAGTATCTATGTGGGGACGGATTTTACACTTTTGATGGCTTCTGATGCAAGAACATTATGAGATTCCTGAGGAAGTCAGGTCAAAGTCAGTACAAATAAAATTATTACTGAGTGAAACAGACTGGATATTTTCTTACAGAATTTCTTAAATTTCAACTTTCTTTTTTTTTTCAAATGTGGTATTTTTATAATACTTTAGTGTAATTTATTCAGAATTCCCCTAGAAATCCGCTGAAACTAATATTATGGGAAATATATGTTAACCAATCAGTAAAATTGCCCGGTCAGTCTATATTTTGTCCGAAGTCATTATTTACGGTACTTTTACGAGTTATCAATCAGAAGTCCAAAACTTAATAGCTTGTTTAGGGTATCAGAGAACTCTCTCTTGCTTCAGCTCGGGTTTTTTTTAAGTAATAAAAGGTTGAGATATTACGATGTATTATGTATAAACGCTTCATGAAGCACAAGCCCCTAAGTGCTTTTTCTTTTCCGAGTTTTAGTTAAATGTTCAAATTTCATATTTCATTTAGGTGTAAAAAAAAGATCGTTCCTTTGGCATTGATTGCAGAGGCCATAACTTTTTTTTTATTACGCCTGTGAATCGGTGGCGGAATGTACCATTAGGTATCGTGCTGCCCAGTAAAGTCTGGACAGGCTATAACCATGAAGAACCATTTTACTGAACGGATTTATCAAAATCGCAAAATACTACAAACATACAAACTCATTTATCGTCAACAGCGTAAAATAAATTTAAAAGAAACGTTAAAAAAAACAAACAAAAAACAGACGGATTTATTCATTTTTTATAGAAAAATATTCTTCATTAGATGCTATTTTAGATTTGAATACTTTAAATAGACCAATTGACAAAACCATGTCTAATTATATGTCAGTACAATTATTACGAGATGTTTATGCCTGCAATGGCTAGTGGAAATTCTTCTCAGTGTAAATTGCTGTAGGGTTTCGGACATGATTAGTGCCCTTTTTCAGGAGCTCTACTCTTTTTTTTTTTATCCATCCCATCTTTTAACTGTTTTTAAAATTTTAAAAATACTATCCCATCATTTCAATCTCTCCTACCCCAAAAGTATCTTTATCTTTTTTTTACTTTCTCTTACTGTTAATGATGGTTATTGCATTTAATTAAATGTCCACTTCTGGGTTATAATTTCTTGTTTTTTAATATCTTATGTTTAATATTTCTTTAATTTAAAAATTGTTTTGTTTCCTTTTTTATTTGCTCTTATATACTTCCTAATAAGAGGAAGTATTGCAATCGTGTCAAATTTTCAATATCGAGTTTACACCGGAAATATCCGTTTTGAGGTCCCCTGAGTTAAAAAAAGTGGTTTTTAGCAAATGGTTTGTGTATGTGAACAGCATAGCTCAAAAACGAAAAACCGTAGAAAGTTGAAACTTGATATTCCGTTTAGGTATCACCATGGGATCCAACAGTGGGTCATCTGTCAAAATTCCTCAACCGGAAGTACTACTTTACTAGTTGTTTTTTTTTACTTTTTTGCGTTTTACTTTTTCTCAAAAATGGATCGACGATTTTCTTCAAACTTAGTATATCAACTACCATACAAAGAGCTACAACTTTTATTTGAACGTTTCTCTGGGAAAATCCATTTAAGGGCAGTTATGGTGGAGGGGTAGGGTTAGGTTTTCCTCTAAAGTGCTATTTCAGTTTATTAAACAATTCTCTCATCTAAATAAAGTTAATTAAAATTGAATATGTTGTTGAAATTCCGAGTTTCCAAAAAATCGGATAATCGAAAGTGCGTTTACTTTACCACTTTACTAAATGATTTTTTTTTTATTTTTCGCGATTTCCTCAAAAATGTCTCCGTCGATTTTCTTGAAACTTCTTATATACAAAGATCTACAACTTCTACTTGAAATATTTTTCTGGGAAAATTCATTTAAGGGCACTTTTACGGGAGGGGTGGGTTTATGTTATTCTCTAAAGTGTTATCATAGTGGATCATACAATTCTATCATCCAAAGAAAATTAATTAGAAATAAATAGATGGCCAAAATTCCGAATTTTAAGAAAATTAGTAAACCGGAAGTGCGCTTTTACTGGACAGTTTTTTCAGTTTTCGACGAATTTCATTAAATTTGTCAATTATAACTTGGAAAACTGGAATAAGAGAAAGTTGTGTGAGTGTTTCACACCAGATTTTTTCTTTTATTTGTTGTAAATCAATGTAATTTTTCTTGTTCACGAATACTTTATTATAATGTATCTTTTCTCTAATAAAAGGCCATCAAAAATACCTCCGAAACGTAGAGCAAAAAAATGCATTCTTTTTCCTTTAAAAAAATAAACTCCTCTGGCCAATGCCTTTATAAACATCTCGTTATAATTTTAAGGCCTGGCGATTTAAAAACCCTTTTCAAAAAACAGTACAGTCATTATGTGGGTAATAAAGTTATTGCTTGAAACATATTTATTGCCCAGATTCTACGCCACACGTAGTGCCATACTGGTGAGAAATAGTTGAGTAGTGGGGGTGACATAGTATATTAATAGCCATTCATACATGGAATTAAACTGTAATATCCAAATAATAATAGAATAACCCAATTAAAAAAAAAAAAAAAATAATATAATTAATATTATTTATTTATTTTATTCTCTTAACAATAACAATATTCTAAGAAAAAGATATTCATTTTAGTTATAAATAAATTAATAAAGTAATAAAAAAGAAATCTATTTTTATAATTTATTTAATTGGTTTGTAATATTATTTATTAATTAAAAAATATCTACATTCGTTTTTAATGTAATTGGAATTTCATTAAATGAAGTTTTTAAAGTAGTGAATTATAGAAGTAGTTTTTACAACAGCCCGGCTAGCTCAGTCGGTAGAGCATGAGACTCTTAATCTCAGGGTCGTGGGTTCGAGCCCCACGTTGGGCGTAAAAATTTTGCACACAACCCTTAGTTGTAAACTACTGTAATTATGTTATTTTTTTTTTTTTTTAGTGGAATTATTTATTATTTATTTAAGTACCTAAAATAAATTCCCCGAGATTATGGATACTTTAGTTATCTAAATCAATTAAATTGCAGCATTGTGCTACATATGTAAATAGACTTTTCCCATCCCTTTTAATAAATAAAATCACTCAACAACAGATAAATACATTATTTTTATTACAGTTTACCCCCAACGGTCAAACTATAATTTACATTTTATTAAAGTTTATATACGACAAAGTACCATTAATTCCAAAAATAATAGCAGGTTATATGAAATGTTATTGAGTCTGTGTAGGGTGCATTAAGTCCTCTTACATTATAAAAAGAAATTAACTTGAGGTAAGGACTGAATGGGGATCTTAGTAGTGAGAGAAAAGGAACCTGTAACTTCCGGTTTATTTCTATGAAAAGGAAGTATGCAAGTGCTCTTTTTTAAAAAAAAACGCTAGACATTTTATGATTAAATGGCGTAATACTTTTTAAAAGAAACTCATGTATTTATTATATAAGTGTGTTTATTTGTTAGGTATTATTTATTTACTATATTATTACTTGTTTTTACTAATCTGTACGATTCTATCCCGGAGAGTGTATTATTATATCTTTCTGAGGTTTGGGGTGCTGAACACTGTAGTGTAGTTGAAAAAGTGGCCAGATTCGTTTTGTTAAGCCTTTCTAAAACGACACCGAATTCCTTTGTTTGGCTCGAAACAGGAAGAACACATACAGAATTCAGAATATTTAAAAGGATAGTGGCGATTGCTACTTCGGTTGTCAGATTCTCGGTTACCAAAAATGTGTCACCTTAGGCTGCTTGAGCTAAGTCATTTTAAGATGCCATTCAATTGGGTGCTGAGACTTAGAAAGTATTTAAAAGTGTATCAGTGCTGATTTCTTTTGGCAAGCTCAAAGCTGGGAAATAGTTTCAGATAATTATAATGCTTTACTGGAATCGTTCAAGAACAATTTGTACAGTAAGGATGTAGAGTTCGTATTAAATAACCGGTATAATCTCCTCTACAGAAATCTTTGTAGCTTCAGTCGTAAAGAAATTTATCTCCAGTATAATGTGAACATTAACATGTTAAGACTAATTGCTCAATTAAGTTTAGTATACAAAAAAAAATGTACCATATATTTGAATAGAAGCAAATATTTGTAAATTTTGTACATTCAATGCAATAGATGATTTAATACATGCGATTATAATGTGTCCTGCTTACGCGAATCGCAGGAAATTGTATATAGATAAGTATTTAACACACGGATAATTAAAATGAGAATTTCATAAACTTACATACATTTACAAAATCAGATAATATAAATAAAATAAAAGATATATATTTATTCTGTCTTTATATATTTCAAAAAAGGGATGTCTTAATTTAATTATTTTCTATATTTGTAATTTGATAATAAGTTGATTTTTTGTTTATTTGTTCGATTCTTTCTTCTCATGTGTTTTAGGAAATGGGTAATTACTTGAGGAACAAAATTTGTCGTTTGTTTTTTTATTTCTTTTATTTTCTTTTTTTTGATGTTTTATTTATTTATTTATTTTTTCCTTTCCTATGTTTTATTTATTATTTGTAATTATATCTAAGCTTAGTAGTAAGGTCAACTACCCTCGTATACCTTTAAAAGATGCAAACAGTTGTAAAAAAAATAATATAAATATATAATATATATCTATATATTATTACTTATTTTTGCTAATTTTCTTTTACTGTTGTAAGAGAAGGCATTATGATCGTGCCGTAGGCGTACGAATAGTTTGTGGGTATTTAGTGAACAGCATAACTCAAAATTGAAATATTCACAAGAAGCTCATTGATATGTATATCCCCTATATGTATACTTTGGGTATCTGGGACATCCGAAACCATGGTTTTGGCATATATATATATATATGTGTTTATGATTGCGTATATATATATGTTTTTATAGGAACAAAAATATCTTAAAAAGGTTGGCAGTAAAAAACACTCAAAAACAACTATCGCTGACAAATTTGCTTCAAATTTATAATTTTTAAAATATGGGTGGGTCTGCAATGCTGGGATAACATCCGGTATTTTATCCGTTGTAGCATGCATATTAGTTTTGTATTGTTCTTGACCGGTTTCGGATTTTCATCCATAGTCAGAGCAAATTCACCAAGTTCATGTATAGAGTTCACCTCAAGGAAATATTTCTTGTAGACTCACGCTTGTTATGAGTAAAACCAACAAGTGTGAGTTGCAACAGAAACATTATTGGAAAGTTTAACTATTGTATTGTTTTAGTGACTGGGAGAGGAGGTTACAAAGAAGGAATTTGAGGAAGAAGTTTTGTTCAATTCAATTCCTCATTGCCATAGTAACTAATTATCATTCAATTCCTCAATTTTTTTTACTTTCTCTTACTCCTAGTAAGGGAAAGTATTGTAATCGTGTCAAATTTTCGATATCGAGTTTTCACCGGAAATATCCGTTTTGAGGTCCCCTGAGTCCAAAAAAGTGGTTTTAGCAAATGGTGTGTGTGTGTGTTTGTGTTGTTGTTTTGTGTGTGTGTGTGGTGTGTGTGTTGTGTGTATGTATGTGAACAGCATAGCTCAAAACGAAAAATCGTAGAAAGTTCAAACTTAATATTCCGTTTAGGTATCACCATGAGACCCGACAGTGGGTCATCTGTTAAAATTCCTCAACCGGAAGTACCACTTTACTTGTTGGTTTTTTTTACGTTTTTGCAATTTTCTCAAAAATCGATCTAACGATTTTCTTCACACTTTCTATATTAACTACACATACTAACAGCTACAACTTTTATTTGAAACATTTCTCTGGGAAAATTCATTTAAGGACACTTATGGGGGAGGGATGGGGTTAGGTTTTCATCTAAAGTGCTATTTCAGTTTATTAGACAATTCTATCATCTAAATAATGTTAATTAAAATTAAATATGTTGTTGAAATTCCGAGTTTGAAAAAAATCGGATAACCGGAAGTGCTTTTATTTTACCACTTTACTAAATAATTTTTTCACTTTTTCGCGATTTTCTCGAAAATGACTCCGACGATTTTCTTGAAACTACTTATATAACTAAACATACAAAGATCTATAACTTTTATCTAAAACATTTCTCTGGGAAAATTCATTTAAGGGCACTTTTAGGGGAGGGGTGGGGTTACAGCTTCCTCTAAAGTGGTATCATAGTTGATTATACAATTCTGTCATCCAAACAAAATTAATTAGAAATAAATAGATGGCCTAAATTCCAAGTTTTAAGAAAATTTGTAAGCCGGAAGTGCGCTTTTACTGAACAGTTTTTTCAATTTTCGACAGATTTCGTTATATTTGGTACACATTCTATAACTTTTGTCAATTATAATTTTGAGAACACGAGAAAGTTGTGTGAGTGTTTCACACCAGATTTTTTTTATTGTCATCTCCTTTCTCAATAATTTCAAAAGTCTTAAAAATAATACAAGTAATTACGCTTCCCTTTATTAACAGTAGTTTCTTAATTTCTTTTATAAGAAACGGTAAAAATGTGTTCAAATTGCAACAGAGAAAAATGTTAATTTTTACAATACAGATTATTTTAAAATAAACGTAATTTAACTTAAAATAATAAAATTATTTGTGTTTTTTTATATATATTTATGGTTTGGCACTATTTGATAATGAAATCATCATAAACTTGTTTCAGTACGGAAGTAAATATTTAAACACGCTCTATAAATTCAGTTAAATGCTAAAATATACATATGTACAGTTTGGAATTAAGTTCCGTTCCCCCATCACCATAAATTGCAAAGTTCCTTTAATTACGGAAGTTTATATTAGTAATAACTCAGTGTTTTTTCCCTGTAATATTATTGCACCGATGCAAATTTTGCAGTATATATATGAAGAAGATTAATGCACTCTTGTAACAAATGGTAATAAAAATATTCATGGTTCTAATTAGTTTAAACTTATCTGAAATATTTAGAAACTCGTAATTTTTTTTAAATAGATATAAAATTATATATAAAACCTCATATATATAATTATATATATATATGAGACATATACAATCATATATACAACCTCATATATATATAATCATATATATACATAATCATATATATACCACGACATATATAATTTTTATTAACGACCTGCTACTAAGGATCTCGGACGTTGTGGTACTTGCATTTGCGGATGACTTGAAATTTTTCCATAAAGTTGCCTCTCAGTCGGACTGCATTATAATTCAAGATACCCTCCGCATTGTTTCCGACTGGTGCTGCAGTAATGGCATGGAGCTTAATGTTAAAAAATGCCAAGAAATTTCTTTTTATCGTAAAAAGAGTTTTGTATCGTATCAGTACCTCATTGATGGCAAACCATTGGAGGTGGACTCGTAACGTGTAGGATTTAGGAGTTACTCTGAGTCATGACTTCTCTTTCACGAATCAGATTGAATATGTATGTAGGAAAGCATCGAGAGCGCTGGGTTTTCTAATAAGGCACTCTCGTGATCTTAGAGATCCCAAAGTGGTGCTAACTGTGTATAATGCGTATGTTAGAAGCCTTCTGGAGTATGCATCGTTGATTTGGTGTCCTTACACTAAGATGGATATAGCTAGACTTGAAGCTATACAAACCCGTTTTATCAGGACTTTTGACGAAAGGTTATCCAGCGGTGCTACTCATTTCTGCTCTCTAGAGTCTTGAAGCCGTAATGCTGGTTTTCTATTCTTAAAGAAGCTCTTGAATGGTGAAATTGATTGCATGGCGCTACATGCTGCCATTCCTTTTCATTTACCACCTCGCTGCTTACGCAGTACTTCGCATTTCGTGGTCCCTGTCGATAAGACTAGTGTGCTGTTCAATGCTGACATCATTTGTAGAATATGCAGGTCATGGAATGAGTATATTCCTAGTGATGTGGATTTCCAAATGGCGTCTGGACTTTTCAAGAAACATTATTTCACTACTTGAAGTTTTATGTGCATGTATTACTTTACTATTATTATATTTATGTAATACTTGTAACGACTTCAACCATAAGGCTTATGCCGTTTGTTGATAAAAAGATTAAATAAATAAATAAATATATACAACCAACAAGTGTGAGTGCAACAGAAACATTTCGTTGAGGTGAACTCTATACATGAACTTGTGGTGAATTTGCTCTGTCAATGGATGAAAATCCGAAACCGGTCAGCAACAAAACTAATATGCATGCTAGGACAGATAAAATATCGGATTATAATTTTTACTTAAATGTTTACTTGTCTTCAATTTTATAATATCAATGGGAGAATTTAAATTAAGTAAAATGGCTTTTATTTTGAGCAATACAGTTGCTACACTTTCTTTGCCATCTTTATGAAATCGATGAATGAGAGCTACTTTCAAGTATCTAAGCCCATCAAAATCTCCACCTAGCTCCCTCAGGGCGCTCCCAAAAATCGTACTTAACCCTAGCAATTTCAGAGTTAAATCATCATTCGAGAAACCATCAAGTAAACAGGAAACATAGTTGTTGTGGTTGGTACCGCAGAGCTGCAAAGTATGAGAGACATTTTCCATGATAGCCTGCTTCTTTATGTGTTCATCAACCGGTTTCGGGCTTTCGCCCATCATCAGGATGTTTTTGTCAAACCGTGTAATAACATAGACTTGCATAGAGCAAATACAGTAGATACACTCATTGACAAACTTTGTTGTCACACTGTTTGACAGGTGCATCCTGATGATGGGAGAACGCCCGAAACCGGTCGATGACCATAAAAAAAAGCAGGCTATCACGGAAAATATCTCTTGATGCTTTCCAGCTCTGCGGAACCAACCACAACAACCACTTGTTTCCTGATTACTTGGTGGTTTCTCGAATGATGATTTAACTCTAAAATTGCTGGGTTTAAGTACGATTTTTGGGAGCTCCCTGAGAGAGCTAGGTGGAGATTTTGATGGGATTAGATACTTGAAAGTAGTACTCATTCGTTTATTTCATAAAGATGGCGTGACAGAGGAAGTGGAGACAACTGTATTGTATCAACTGTATTTGCTCTGTGCATGTCTATGTTATTACACTGTTTGTCAAAAACATCCTGATGATGGGAGAAGCCCCTAAACCTGTCGATGACCACAAAAAAAAGCAGGCTATCACAGAAAATATCTCTGATGATTTTCTTTAAACTAGTTATATCAAGTACACATAATAAAGCGCTAAGAACTTTTATTTGAAACATTTCTCCGAGAATATTCGTTTAAGGGGGCTTTTGTGAGAGAAGTGGGGGGGTTATGATTTTTCTCTAGAGTGCTATATTAGTTTATTATAAAATTCTATCTTCTATATAATATTAATTGGAATTCAATATGTTGTCAAAATTTCGAATTCGAGAAAAATCGATTGACAGGAAGTGGTACATTTTACTGAACCATTTTTCCTTTTTTTTTTTTGCAATTTTCTCCATAAACACACTGACGTGTTTTATTAACTATTAATACAGAGACCTACGATTTCCGTTGTAAACACTTTTCCAAGAAAGTTCATTTAAAAACGTTATGGGGGTTAGGAGAGAGGAAGGTTATAATTCCCTCAAAAAAAAAAAGTCATTTTATTAATTTTGGTATCACCATTGTTATAAAACTGAAGATAAATAAATATTTATTAAAAATTATAAGCTTGAAAGAAATTTGACAATTAAAACTTTGTAAACTGCAGTCAGAGGAAGTTGTATGAGTGTTTCATACCAGATTTTTATTTTTTTTTAGATATTTTGTATATATATGACCGATCTTGTGTCTAAAGGAATATTAAGTTTGAGGTAACTGCGAATTTTCAATTCGTATAGCACGCAAAACAGAAAATTTGATATTTTATCATACTTACAGTAGTAAGAGGAAAAGTAGCAAAAAAAAAGCTATTGTTAAGGAGTTGAGACAGATGGCGCTGCCATACTATGTGGTCTCATTCGTGTAAACAACTATAATCCCCACCACATTTTACACGTAATACAATTACAACAAAACGCTCAGTAAATATTTTAAAATTAATGAAAATTATATCATTTAAATGGTTATGATTCCAGCAACAGAATTTTATCTGAGTGTTTCAAACCAGGTTTTTTTTTACTTTCTCTTACTCCTAGTAAGAGAAAGTATTGTAATCGTGTCAAATTTCGATATCGAGTTTTCACCGGAAATATCCGTTTGAGGTCCCCTGAGTCCAAAAAAGTGGTTTTTAGCGAATGGTCTGTGTGTGTCTGTGTGTGTGTATGTATGTGAACAGCATAGCTCAAAAACGAAAAATCGTAGAAAGTTCAAACTTGAATTACGTTTAGGTATCACCATGGGATCTGACGGTGCGTTATGTGTCAATATTCCTCAACCGGAAGTACCACTTTACTAGTTGTTTTTTTTTTACGTTTTTGCAATTTTCTCAAAAATGGCTCCGAAGATTTTCTTTAAACTTGCTATATCAACTACACATACAAAGAGCTACAACTTTTATTTGAAACATTTCTCCAGGAAAATTCATTTAAGGGCACTTCTGGGGGAGGGGTGGGGTTAGGTTTTCATCTTAACTGCTGTTTCAGTATATTAGACAATTCTGTCATCTAAATAATGTTAATTAGAATTAAATATGTTGTTGAAATTCCGAGTTTGAAAAAAAATAGATAACCGGAAGTGCGTTTTTACTGAAATATAATTTTCAGTTTTCTGGTATTTTCTCGAAAATGGCTCCAACGATTTTCTTTAAACCAGCGTTGTTAACTATACATATAAAGAGCTACAACTTTTATTTGAAACTTTTCCCCTGATAAATTCATTTAAGGGGACTTTTGGGGGAGGGGGGTTATGTTTTTCTTTAAAATGCTATCACAGTTGATTATACAATTCTGTCATCCAAATTGAAATAACTAGAAATTAATATATGACCCAAATTCCGAGTTTCAAGGAAATTAGTAAACCGGACAGTTTTACTGGACAGTGTTTTCACTTTTCGACGAATTTCATTAAATTTGGTACACTAACTATAAAATTTGTCAATTATAATTTTGAGTACTGGAGTAAGAGAAAGTTGTGTGAGTGTTTCACAACAGATTTTTTTATTAAGTAAAAATCACCCAGTTTTCATTTTCCATAATTAAAAATACGATGCTAAAATGCAGGAAATCAAAAAGATCACATAATACTATATATCCAATACAACGAATTAAACAAAAACAAACAAAAAATAAAAGAAAGGCAAAAAAAACCGTTTCTGATTAAATTAATGATGCGCTAGGCTTTTGCACCATCTGGCGATCTATTGCCTTCTCATCGCATATCGCACGACATATCCCCCTTTTGTTTATAATTATTGTAGATGGCCCAATTCCCATACTGGTTTTTTTTTTTTTTGGTTGTACTCCTCTCTTCTATTACGTATGTCTATGTCCAGATCTGTAATTTTGTATGGAGTACCTGCTGCTTTTGTTTTTGTTTTATTTATTACCTACAGCGAGAGAGAGAGAGAGAAAAAATTACATCAGATGTGATAGTTTTTTAAAGAGTAGGGGGATGTCACTGATCTGTGGGAAAAATTACCCTTCTCAACAAAGGTATATTTTACTGTAGAAATGGTTACCAATTATGGCGGATTCCTACCCTACTGTTCGCATCCCCACTTTTCTCTTACAATCGAGGAAATCTTTCCCTTCTGACCATTTAATGGAATTTAAAAGTTTCAAAAAAAAAAAAAAAATTGATAAATATGCTTGAATAAAAAGTCGACTATGTTTTAAACCTAGGAGACGGATCTGTTCTAGTAACCTTAATTTTTCGATGTCATAATTTAACAATAAATAATTCTCATCTAAGCCAAATAAACTAATTTCTCTAGATTCAAACTCGGACTAATTGAATTTCCAAACTGGTCACCATAATTGTCCTTTCAAAAAAATATTGAATTAAGTTTTTATTTGAAAAAAGAGCGAAATCGTGGTCAAGTAAATAGAGTTTATGGCGATTTTGAACCGTTATTTTAAGCATTGAAAATGGATCCGCTCTCAAAGAGACTGGCCAGTTAGTGAAAAAGGGAGCATAAAAGGCATTGCCAATTCGTCCCCATACGTTTTTATACAGAAAAAGGATTAGTCAGAAAGGAATAGTATAAAAGCGCAGAAAGGGTGTGTAGGCAGGTGATAAAGGACAAAATATGGGCAGTTCTGTTGGATAAGGAGAACCGCGTATCATCCACTTTATCAAGAAGAGATGCAATAGCATGTGTCAGAGCCCTGACTGGACATGATTACCTCAACTTCCATTTCCAACGGGTAAGAGTTAAGGAAAACCCAACTTGCATTCTGTGTGGGCTAGCTCCAATGAGTTTTGAGCATCTTGACCTCAGTTAGTTCTTTTACTTCACACTGCGACGAATGGACGAAGATAGCCAGGAATGTTATGGGTTGCTAGAGGTCGTATGGTACTTTGCTTTAAAGGATCAGGCGTAAGGAAGAAAAAAAAACAATCAAACATTTTTGCCATCGAGATTTAAGTTGTTTTTTTTATTTCTGTAACTAAAAATTCGTGCTTCGGGATTGGATGAACTCTAGGAAAGCATTGCTGGTTTGTATGCATGCTGGGTGCAGAAGCGTTTGGCCTGCAAAATGGTTTTGAAATTCTTGAAGAAGTGGTTGTCAGTTTTATATGAAAAGCGGCGGATGAAACAAACTTCGTAGCCCAATTCGTTCAACTTTTAAAGCGTTGGTTATGCGATCTGAAATTTAGGCGATGGAGAAGAATTGAGCCCTTTCTGTTGATCAATGTCGACTGTAAGCGTAGCAGTTCTCGATGCATCTCAGCGATTTGCTGAGCATACTTCTTAGATGTTATAGTTTAACGGGGATTCAGAAAGCTACAGTGGATTAGTAGATCAGTAGCGAACCACTATCAGTGACTATAACCACTTTTTGGTGGCAGTTGACTTTGGGAAATGCTATGGAGCTTCCTCTCAATCCAACAATAAGCTGGTCAGCGCCGGTTATCATATGAAATTCATCTTCTATCCCACGTCCCAATCGACGGAGAAATAGTTTTGTTGTTGTTGGATAGAATAAGAGAAGACGACACTTCAAAATGACGATTTATTTTTTATTTTTCGGTCAGCTCATGAGGTTTTTCACCTTTCCAATTTGCTTCAAATGCCGAACGACCGCAGAAATATCAACGTTGAGTTCTTCAGAAAACTTCTCGTTTAGGTGCCCTCAATCGGTGGTTATCAACTTTCGATGTCCGGCCTCTACGCTCTTCATATTCAAATCTCTTGACTCCTTTGTACCACTCCTGCACTGTACGTTTATTAGCAGTTCCTGGGCCAAATGCATTGTTGATATTTGGGAGTAATCTTTGCTACTTTATGATCCTTATTGATTGCCAATAAAAAAATCGCTCGAATTTGCTTTTTACGAGACTAAAATCATCATTCAAAAACGATCATTTAAGAGACTAAAATGAATATCGCGAACAATACAAATAAATATAACAAAAAATAAATAAAGCGTGAAATGCGCTTTAAGATTTATAAAATAACCACTTTAAAAAAAAAAAAAAAAATACCAATATCAAAGATCAAATTCAACAATGCAAAAATACGCAATTACACCAACCCAGAGAAGTTTTTAGCGAAAAAAGCAAAGCAATTATAGAGCACAATGATTTTTGCCCAATTTGGCTAGTCGACGATAAAACACATTTTTGAGAATCTTATTATTTTTCCTTATTTAATAGATTAAGTTTCAGTTTAAATATTTTCAGTTGCATTTAAATATATTGTGAGGTCCCGTCATTTATATATATATACTAAATTTAATAATAAGTCCAACATTAAAGAATGTTTGTCAGTTAGCGAAAAAAAAAACAATAAGAATAAGTCATGTCAGAGAGTGAAATCAAATCCCAGATTTATGCCGGTAAAGTGAGTATTCACTACCGGCCAAAACACGTACTTACGAAACCTGATATCTAGATTACTTTATATTGTCATGTAATTTAAAATTAAACCATGTATTTAAACTGTGCTAATAATTTTGATTGTTTTGGACTCAAATTTTATTAAATCATTGTATATACATATTGTAGAGAACTTAAACACCATATTCAAAGATTCATTAAATTCATTACTTTTTTCGTTCAGATTAAACTAAAATCAAAAGATTTTTTATTTTTGGTATTATATCCGTCGTAGCATGCACATTTACATTGTTCCTGATCGGTTTCGGATTTTTATCCATCGTCAGAGCAAATTCACCAAGTTCGTGTAGAGAGTTCATTTCAACGTAATGTTTCTGTTACACTCACACTTATCGGTTGTATATATATGTCGTTGTGTGTGTATATATATATATATAAGGTTGTATATATGATTTTTTATATATAAATAAAAAGAGTTTCTAAATATTTCAGATAAGTTTAAACTAATTAGAGCCATGATTATTTTGATTACTACTTGATACAAGAGTGCATTAATCTTCTTCATACATGCACTGCAAAATTAGCATCGGTGCAATATTGTATTACAGGGAAAAACCACTGAGTTATTACTAATATAAACTTCCATAATTAAAGGAACTTTGCAATTTATGGTGGTGGGGGAATGGACTTAATTCCAAACTATACATAATATGTATATTTTATCATTTAACTGATTTTTTTAGAGGGTTTTTAAATATCATTATTTCCAAAATGAAACAAATTTATGACTATTTCATTATCAAAAAGTGTCAAACCATAAATTAAAAAAAAAAAAGAAAAGGTAATTTTATTATTTTAAGTTAAATTACGTTTATTTTCAAATAATCTGTATTGTAAAAATTAACATTTTCTCTGTTTGTTGCAATTTGAACACATTTTTACCGTTTCTTATAAAAGAAATTAAAAAACTACTGTTAATAAAGGGAAACGTAACTATTTGTATTCTTTAAGACTTTTGAAATTATTGAGAAAGTAGATTACAATAAAAAAACTTGAGGAATTGAATGATAATTAGAATGATAATTGAATGATAATGATGACCACAAAATGAAGCAGACTACAACGGAACATGTCTCTGATGCTTTCCAGCCTGCGGAACCAACCACCACAACAATGGCTTTTTTTCTTTTACAATCCTGACCCAGAAAATCCAATAAAAAGATAAGCATCAAAGAAATAAAATATTTTATGAATGGGCTTGAAAGATAGGCTGTGCTTCATTTTATAGTTTTTGAACTATAAAGGACTAGGTTTAAGTTAACTTCAGAGCTACTTTTATATATTAAGGTTTGTTAATTATTTAATTAATTTATAAGGGCGATAATATCCAGGTAAATGTTATATGAAATATTGAAAGTAACTAAAAACTATAAAGGAAAACTTAAGATATCAATTTGTAAATGTAATGTTTAAAATGGTACTGAAATTTTTATGTGGAATACTGAAAACTATAAACAAAAAAGTTAAAAAGGAAGGGAATAGCTAAGTGGTTAGCGTATTGGACTCCCACGGGGAGATCCCGGGTTCAAGTCCAGCTGCGCTGCCCTTAGATTTTTTCTACTAGTAGCCTCTACAGCTTACTGTCCGGTGATGGACAGTGTTGTCTGTAATGAGAGAACAATGTCCGCAGGCCGGCAGTGCACTGAGAAGGCTCCGGGCGCCAATGACCCCGGAGCTTCTGTTTATAGTTTTCAGTATTCCAGAAAAATTTCGATATCGTTTTAAACATTACATTTACAAAGTGATATCTTAAGTTTACCTTTATAGTTTTTAGTTACGTTTAATATTTCATATAACATTTAGGTGGTTATAATCCTCCTAAATATAAATTAATAAAATAATTAACCAACCTTAATGTATAAAAGTAGGTATGAAATTAACTTAAACCTAATCCTTTACAGCTCAAAAACTATAAAATGAAGCACAGGCACTGTCTATCTTTCAATCCCATCTACAAAAAGTATTTATTTCTTTGAGCGCCTTAAATTAAAAAAAAAATTAATTAAAATTAAAAAAAATAAAGTAGATCTAGCAAATAAACATCATAAATTTGATGAAGAAACTTAAAATATATAATAATATTAAAAAAAAAATAATAATAAAATAAAAATTAATAAAGTAGAATAGAAAAACGGTAATATTAACAGGATATAGATTAATGTTACTATTTTAAATATTATTGATCATAGTGTAGTGGAAGAACGAAATTAAAAATAATAGTTTTTAAAAATAATTTAGAATATTTTATAATGTGAATTTAACTTCAAGTTTAGTATCAGGTACTGTAAATTGGGATCATACTAAATAGAAAAACAAAGGCACAAATCCCGTTAGGGCAAACCTTTTGTAAGAAAATTCCCCCGCGAGAGAGAGCAATTCCAAAGAAGAGAGCCATCAGCTTTAATAGAGTAAAGAGTAGATAGTCTAAACTCAACCTTCAAACAGGACACTTCAGGAATTGCTCTCTAAATATCAGTGCCAGTTATAAATTAAATAAGTTTATAAACCAAATAAGTTGTTATTATTTTAACAGAATATATTTATTATAAAACAGTAGTGTGTACTTAATTACTCTTAATTCTTATAATCTATCTCAAGCAAACATACAAGCCCTTTTCGCTAAAACGCTCACGACACAACCAACTACTACAAACATCACCAAAATTACATTGGTGCCAGCTGTTTGGGATATTTTCAACAAGAATCCACAAATTTACAAGTACGTAAAATTTCCAATTTAATAATTAAACTAATTATCCATCAGATAATTTTATTAACTTTAAATTAGTTTCTCAACGGAAGTATCTAAATATTTCCCATAATTGAATTTTTATTGAATTTCATTTTTCAATTTTTGTATTTGCACCCTTATCCCGTGTGAATTTGTATTTCCAAAATGTATAAAATTAACGGACAAAACATGAAAATCGACGCCGCTGTAGAGTATTTGCTTGCTCAGCAACAATTAGCAAATCCTCCCACCCCCAGCAATCAACCAGCTAGTTCTTTAAGAAATTTACAATTAATTAATAGTTTACCTACTTTCGATGGCGAAAATTCAGCCAAAGTGTCCGATTTCCTAGACCAAATTAGCCATTGTGCTAGTCTTTCTGGCTGGGACGACGCTGCCAAATTAGAAATATTAGCACTTAGACTCTCAGGGTCTGCAAAAATATTTTATGACACCCAGAAAGCGGAATTACAACGCCAGGGTACAACTATAACGTATCCTCTAATTTCAGAGCGACTTCTAGCCCGATTTCGTAAGGAGAAAACACCCCTAGTCCTCTTACAACAGATGACTAATATTCAGTCCTTGCCCACTGAGTCTCCTGAAACATTCGCGGATAGGATTAGACATATCCAATCCGCCATTCATTTAAAAGCTCAAGCTAACCCACTCGAGGCCTTACAAACAATTTTAGATAAACTGGCCACTGATGCATTCTTGAAGTCACTTCCTCAACCGCTTTGTAATGAGGTGCGAACGAAGCTTCCTCAAAAATTAGATGAAGCACTTTCCTATGCCAATGCCCTAAAAGAAGTTCAGGCTTCTGAAACAAACCCCACAGTTTTCGCTGTAACTTCGAAAAATTCAAATCGTACACCTCCATCTCCTTGTCGTTACTGTGGACAAATGCATTTCCACAGAGAATGCCCACATCGTAATAAAAGTCAAAAGCCACAATTAAAACCAACTACCACTTGTAGAGTTTTTAATGTAATAAAGAACAGACCTTGTCGCCATTGTTCCGGTCCACATTTTGACGTGGACTGCACCAACAAATTGCAATCAAAACCTCGTACTAACTTTGGCAAAATGCCTAACAATTTTAATGTACCAAAAAATTTCAATAGTAGGGTATATAATAATAATCGTTATAACAATAATAATAATAATCAATATTATAGTAATAATCATAGCCCTCGAATTAATTCAAACAATTCGCGATTTAACCCTTATTCAGATAGATCCCAGTATAGTCATAATAATGGTAACGAAACTAGCAATCACCTCCAAAATAGGCCCACTTGCCAATATTGTTCAACATTTGGACATACAGCTCGTAATTGTTTCCAAATACAGCCCAAAACGAGTTAGCCTTCAGGCGCTTTCTCGAACACCTGGATTGACCATGGCTATCATACCTGCTTCCACCAGTTCTTAACCTAAGAACCTTAACATACCTAATTATGGCATCACGTCCCTTCATTTGCATGCGGACAATGTCAAAAATTCAAATTTTTCTGGCTAATCTATACCTTCGCAATTAAAAAGTGATTTCCAATCAATACTTGTAGAAATTTTCTTACTGGGCAATCATTAATTTGCGCACGCATCTAACACTTAAATTCAACATTCAATTTTTAACTAGTACTCAAACGCATCAATTTAGTACTAATCGCTATGTTCACTAAAATCCCTAGTAACTAGCCACAAAATTTCTGTGTCACCTCGCGCACACAATACATAACACTTGAAATAACATATCTCTTGAAATAATTATCAATCTATCACACTTCTTAACTTTACATACTACACCACATGTAAATGTTATATGTAACAATAAATGTATCAGGTTTATATCTAATTAAGTTGTTGCAATAATGACATATATTTTTGTTTCAGCACTGAAAACTATCGTACTTCGAGTCATAAAATTATTCCGGCTTTAATATTTGTAATTATTGCATTGTATATTTAAATAATAATTGTCATTTATTTTATTTTGCAGAAATCAAGATCACCAAGTGAATTCGTAGTTACTTTTGATGAGATGATATTAATATTTTTTTTATATATTGTATTTACCTAATTAATTAATATTTTTTTTAGTTTGCCTTAAAAGGAAATTAAATAATTTGTATTATTCTTGTACTTGTCTGTCATTTTTATTTTAATGTTGTATTTTTATAATACTTAATTGTTTTCTTGTATTGTTCAAGGTTATATTCAACTCATCTAGAAAACGCAAAACAGTTGAAAGAACTCATAGCTATAGAAACAGCCGAAATACTTGCACATACCCCTCAAGATATATATTTCATCTTTACCTCTTAGCTTTAATAATTTTACACTAATATAAGTTGAAATTTAAGTTTGTTTAACCTCACTTTTACAGATCCAAGAATATTCGTCGTCTGCACGATTGCATGTGCATGAATGTTATTGCATGCGCATAAATTTAATTGCATGAAAATTGCATGTTACTTCTAAATATTTAAAATGATCATTCATTATTTGTAATTTAATACTCTGTTGAATACTATCATTTTCAGAAACACAAGATTTCTACAAAAGGAAAAGATCTTCATCTTCTCATGCCCTTTGCTATTATCCTCACATCCTTGCGCATCCCTGCACGCTTATTAAATATATATATTTTTTTTATTTGCGTATTTTGTGTATTTATTTATTTGTTAATTATTTTTGAAATACTTAAGAGTTTTTTTTTGTCCATATAGAGTTAATTCAAGATAGTACATACACACCTACAGTACCGACTTGCCTACACTTATCACCTTGTCTACCCTTGCCAGTCACATCTTCATCAGCAACACTCTCACTTGCCAAGCAGTGTTCGCTGTTCGCCTATCAGTCTACCACCACAGCAACGTTCACCCGCTCACGCAGCGTTCGCTCGAGTAGAATACATTCAAACACCACGCAACGCTCACACCTTCAAGCAGCGTTAGCCGCAGAAGAAGATGACTGCACCCTACAACACACGGCCACCTTGCAGAGGTTACACACACGCCTCTCGATAACACAAGCCTCTTCAACTCCAGATTATCTCCCAAATTTTTCGTGCCGAAAAATTTCTCCAGGAGGGGGGATAATGTAGTGGAAGAACGAAATTAAAAATAATAGTTTTTAAAAATAATTTAGAATATTTTATAATGTGAATTTAACTTCAAGTTTAGTATCAGGTACTGTAAATTGGGATCATACTAAATAGAAAAACAAAGGCACAAAATCCCGTTAGGGCAAACCTTTTGTAAGAAAATTCCCCCGCGAGAGAGAGAGCAATTCCAAAGAAGAGAGCCATCAGCTTTAATAGAGTAAAGAGTAGATAGTCTAAACTCAACCTTCAAACAGGACACTTCAGGAATTGCTCTCTAAATATCAGTGCCAGTTATAAATTAAATAAGTTTATAAACCAAATAAGTTGTTATTATTTTAACAGAATATATTTATTATAAAACAGTAGTGTGTACTTAATTACTCTTAATTCTTATAATCTATCTCAAGCAAACATACAAGCCCTTTTCGCTAAAACGCTACGCTACAAGCCAACTACAAACATTCAAACATCACCAACACATTACAATAGCTATTGAAATCAAACATCTATTTAAGAAATATATAACACAAATGTTATATAACAAATATGTAACATAAATAAAATCAAATTCTATCAAAAATGTTTGAATTATTTAGGCAGGAGATGGAAAATATCACAATTTGATGGTAACGTGTTTGTTGATTCAATAAATCTGAGGATAGGACTGAATTTTAAATCACCTGTATCAGAGGTAGACATTGAAAAATTATTGCACTGTAGAGCGTGGAAATTCAGTAAGTTTACGAATGTCAGGACAGTCAATGTGGTTGTTTATGATTTTTTTGTAGAAGTACGTCATGTCAGTATTTTGTCTTTTCCTGTGTACAGATAATGAAGTCTTGTAGGCTTGTTGATCAGAATCGTAGGAATACGTCAAAGTAGGTTCTTGTTTCCGGAAACCAAAGTAGGCGAAGAAATCTTGTTTTGAATTGCTTCCGGTTGCCTTAATTTATGTTTTTGATAAGATGATTATAAAATTGAAGCATATTCTAAAATAGGCCGTACCAAAACTTCACCCTATGGGGTCCTTAAATTTAATTTAATATTAAGGTTTATATACCATTCTTAAAAAACAAAACAGTTATGAAATAATGCTATTTTCATTCACAGATTTAATTAATTTTTTTTATTCAAATTTTGAATTAATACAAGGACTTTAAAGGGGACTTCAGACGTTTCCCACCTCTCCGAGAACTGCTAAAAATTCATTTCTTCCCAAAAAAAAGTCTAGAGAGATTGATTTATATTTTTTGGCTCAAAAAACTGCTGATTATTCGCGACCGGAGCCATCTCCAGCTTCCGGTTAGTGAGCTGTAGAGGATTTTCTCCTAGGAAGAGAAAATCTTAGGTACACGAAGCTGGACTTCCGTATGTAAGTCCAGAGCGGAAATTCCCAGCTGGAACTAAGCCATTCCCTATATAAAATTATGATTATTTATGAAGGAAGCAACACACTATACATATGGAAGCAAAATTTCTGTAAAACCAATGTCGCAAAAATTTTTTGGTTATAATTCAATTTCAAAATTTGACACAGTCGTAATACTTACAGCACTCTTCCTTACAACAGTAAGAGAAAGTGAAACTTGATTTGTAATCAAGCATATACTGGAAATTGAAATATTTGGCGAGATTTTTTTTCGGGAACCAAATCCGCCTTCAAATTAAGAATATTTTTTTTGGATCTAAAATGGACTTTTTTTGGAAATTAGTTTACATTCTATAATTAGGATAAAGATTAATGTTGCCATAGTAATTGATACAATAATTTTAATAATTATTCCTTTTAAATAATAAACCTTTTTTTAATTGGAAGTTGTATTTTTGAAAATTATAAGTTTTACACCTCAGGAAGATAATCTATAAACAAGATGCTTGTAATCTCACTTTTGGAAGCAAATCTTCTAGAATCATGTTTTTTCTATTGACCATTATTTTTACCGTCATTATTTTAGCATGCATGCATATTTGTGATGTTCTTGATCGGTTTTGGATATTCCTCTATCATCAGAGTAAGGCTAACAATTTCGTGTAGAGAGTTGACTATGCAACACTTGACAGAAATATTAAGTTGAAGTCAACTCTCTTACAGGAACTTGAAACCTTACTCTGACTATGGATGAAAATCCGAAACCGGTCAGGCACCTCACAGTATGTATGTATAATCCTAGATATTATCCAGCATTGCGAATTCGATCCACATATTCAACATTATTCAATTGTTTGCAATATTATTTAGATCACTTGCATTCTGTTTTTCTTTTTTATTAACAATATTTTTAATTTAACTGAAAATAAAACAAATATTATTGAAAATTATTTCCATTTTCTTAAGAAACACATGCTTTCCAAATTCGCGTATTTGCTAATGCGCAGGCCTGGTTTAGTGCTGGACCGATTTTTCATAACAAAGTAAATCATTTGAAAGTAGAGAAAAATCTTTAATCATGACAGAATTTCCTTACCACAAAGTGACAAACTTAGATTTAGTGGAAACGTTTTACAACATGTCTGATGTAATCTTTGTATTAAACTCTTGAATTTCATTTCAATCAACACAATATGTATGCTTGCCAGAACATTAAAATCTTTCTGTTCTCTTGGTCTAACATGATAAACTCTGAACTTGGTCTAACATGATCATTTAATTCTGCAAATACTATTTTTTTTTTTTTCTTTTTTGGGGGAATAGGGCAGAATTGCGTTACAAAAACTAATTCTATTTTCGATTTGAATTTAGTAATAAAATAAGAGCTAAAACTTACTTGATGTTCCTTGTAATTTTGCATTCAACGAACTATGCCCCATTTGTTCCATGTTACGTGACCAAAACATATAAATATCACTGATTTAAAAATACTCCTAAAATGATAGAAAATAAAAAATTTTTTGGTTCAAAAAAAGTAATTTTCAACCCCCTAACTGGCTGACTTATCAGCTTAATACTGACTCTAGTTTAGTCAGTCAGTGACTCTAGGGTGCAATCACCCCCTAAATGCTAACACTTGATTGGTTAGCCGACATATAATTTAGCTCCGCCTACTTGACTAATAGTGGGGGGTTGATGTTAATTTTTTTTTTTTTTTTTATTTCTTTTGGATGGTTGTACAAAAGGGCAGAAGAATACATCCCTCTCTTCCAAATAAACAAGCCCCTTCTCCCATTAGAGTTCATCTTTTAGCCCTTGAGATTCTACTTTGCTATCCCCGACTTCTAGCAATCTCTCTCTCTCTCTCTCTCCCTTGACTTGGGATTTACTATTATAAGGGAGATGCAAGAAATCAAAAGGGCATATGTACTAAATATTAGCACTCTTTAAGAAGGATTTGGGGGCCAATTATCTGAAACATAGTACTTCAAAAGTTTTATAAAATTTAAGATAGGGAACTGAATTTCAAAAATACAGATTTAAACTGTAATATAATAACCATCCTCTTAATTTTTAATATCATATAATCCTTCTTGACATGACTGAAAATCTAAGAATTCTTCCCACCAGAGCTAGAAATCCTCTTTTAGATCCATTCTATACCAGTGAGATTAAACGAAATGTGTACCTTCTACTGTGACGAATTGCTCAATCCAATTGGGACAATTGGTGGTACGCAATATACCTGTCCAGTATCTGGGAGGTCTACGTATCTTAGTTCATATTGGTTTAAGGTATTTCTGTATCAGAAAAATAGAACAATTATTTTGTGAGAACCATTTAGTTTCGGGCAATATTTTTTTCAGGTACGAAAAACCTCTGATCAATTGTAGGAAGTTTCTTATTTTTAAAGTGAGAGTTTTTTTTTTTGGACAGAATTTTTGTAAAAATGTAAACATGGGTGTGTAACAAATCTATGCCATTTTTCCGCTGATTATAAAAAAAAAAAAAAACCTGTACACAAAAGTATTGTCGTTGTGGTTAGTTCCGCAGAGATGGAAAGTATCGGAGATACTTCTTTTTGTGGTCATCGACCGGTTTCGGGCGTTCGCCCATCATCAGGTTGCGTTTGTCAAACAGTGTGAGAGAATAGTTTTGCACAAAGCAAATTTAGTTGATACACTAAATATCAACTAAATTTGCTCTGTGCAAATCTATGTTATCACACTGTTTGACAAAAAGCATCCTGATGATGGGCGAACACCCGAAACCGGTCGATGACCATAAAAAGAAGCAGGCTATTACGGAAGATATCTCTAAAAGTATTGTCCATTTTTTTGAACATGGTTATTTACCGTACTCATACATGTTTCCATTATTTTTCATGGTTACTTCTTTGGTGTAAAAAGATAATTTGTGGTAAATTTAAATATGACTGAAGTAAAGTTTGCAAATTAGAGCAACATTAAAGTTTCAAAATATTTGTTGTGGTGGTTGGTTCCGCAGAACTGGAAAGCATCAGTAAGTCTGTGTTGTTACACTGTCTGACAAACATATCCTGAAGATGGGCGAACGCCCGAAACCGGTCGATGACCACAAAATGAAGCAAGCTATCACGGAAGCATGTCTCTCATGCTTTCAAAATATTGTTGCATCAAGGGAGGCGAGGTGATTAATGAGTGGAGAGGGTGATAATGTGTCAGTCTGTACAGATGTTGGTGTTGGAAAATTAGAGATGATTAGCGATATAAACCTAGGGACCAGACCCCCCGTGACTGATTTAGCAATCTATCACGTTTGTTAGAAGATTTTTCCCGGTAAAGTTCTATCAAAACTTTATACTTTCTTTTACTCCTTTCTCTTTTTTCATGCCAAATTTTCCATATCGAGTTTTTACCGGAAATATTCCCATTTTGAGGTCCCCTGAGAGAGACCAAAAAAGTGGTTTTTAGAAAATGGTTTGTGCGTGTGTGAGTATGTGAACAGTATAGCTCAAAAATGAAAAATCGTAGAGAGTTCAAACTTGATACATCGTTTAGGTATCATCTTGGCATCCGACAGTAGGTTAACTGTCAAAATTCCTCAACCGGAAGTACCAGTTTACTAATTGATTTTTTTCACTTTTTTGCAATTTTCTCAAAAATGGTTCCAAAGATTTTCTTCAAACTTGGTACATCAACTACTCTTATAAAAATCTACAACTTTTATTTGTAAGATTTCTCCGGGAAAATTCATTTAAGGGCACTTTTGGGGGAGTGGTGGGATTAGGTTGGCCTGTAAAATGCTATTTTAGTTTATTACACAATTCTATCATATAAATAATATTAATTAAAATTAAATATGTTGCTGAAATTTCGAATTTGAAGAAAATCAGAAGACCGGAAGTGTGTTTTTACCGGAACAGTTTGTTTCAGTTTTTTGTAATTTTTCTCCATAAAAATACTGACAAATTTCATTGAATTTGTGAGGGTTTGAAACCAGATTTTTTTTTTTTTGTTACAATATTGTGCTACAAAACAGGGGGAAATTAAATGATTCATAACAGTTCCGTGTTCAATGTACCGCTTTAGGTGAGAAGTTTGAAGTATGGAAGGAAGTTCAAGGTAGGTATCAGGATGGATTGTACTACTGTACGGGATTTGATTCCCGATCTTCATAGGGAGGTGTTTTAATTTACAGTTCCATGGTAACGTGATTCATATTTATACATAATGTCTGCCCGAAAGATTATTTAATATTCCCTGTTTGGAAAAAATATGGAAATTGAGAGTTTGTAGGTCAAGATAAAGTCGTGTAAATCTCCGAAGTTTTTTTTTTTAATTTTCAAACTAAATTCTGCAGCGATGCATAATCATTAATATTTATTTTAAAAATTTGGTGTGAAACACTCACACAACTTTCTCTTACTCCTGTTCTCAAAATTATAATTGACAAAGGTTATAGTTTGTGTACCAAATATAACGAAATTCGTCGAAAACTGGAAAAAACTGTTCAGTAAAAGCGCACTTCCGGCTTACTAATTTTCTTAAAACTTGGAATTTTGGCCATCAATTTTTTTATAATTAATTTTGTTTGGATGATAGAATTGTATAATCAACTATGATAGCACATTAGATGAAAACCTAACCCCACCTCCCCCCATAAGTGCCCTTAAATGAATTTTTCCAGAGAAATGTTTCAAATAAAAGTTATAGCTGTTAGTTTGTGTAGTTGATATAGCAAGTTTGAAGAAAATCCTTGGAAGCATTTTTGAGAAAATCGCAAAAACGTAAAAAAAACAACTAGTAAAGTGGTACAATCCGGTTGAGGAATTTTGACAGATGACCCACTGTCGGATCCCATGGTGATACCTAAACGGAATATCAAGTTTGAACTTACTACGATTTTTCATTTTAGAGCTATGCTGTTCACATACACACGTACATACGTACGTACATACACACACACAGACAGACCATTTGCTAAAAACCACTTTTTTGGACTCAGGGGACCTCAAAACGGATATTTCCGGTGAAAACTCAATATCGGAAATTTGACACGATTACAATACTTCCTCTTACTTGGAAGTAAAAAGATAGCAAAATCGAATGTAAACAGGAAGTAAAAAGTAAAAAAATCGATTGTAAAACACTTACGGCTATAATTACAATTCCACTTGAAGAATTTCCTATTAACTTGAAATATTGATTATACAAATAGTTGGGCTTGTAATATAATACAGACAAATAAGGATGGTGAAGATTATATTGTTAACAATATGACTACATTGTACGGCAGCGTCCTCTGACTTAACTCCTTAGCATAAATTGCTACATAAATTTATGCCTAACTCACCCACCAATACCCCTATAATACTATTAAAATCGATTTTTCCAAATAATTATTACAAATAATAGTTATCCTTTTATATCAGTGCAGTAAGCGTTCCAAGTTTAAAAAAAAAATTGAGGCTCAATTAAGTATATTCCATAAAAAAGGACAGTAAAGTCGTACTTCCGGTTTACTTAATTTCTTCAAATATGAAATACTAGTAATACTTTTAATATACTTTAATAATAATATATAAATGGTGGAACATTATATTGAAGATGACCTTTAGAGGAAGTTTAATATTGCAACATCTCCTCTAATTCTCCAAAACTTCAATTTTTCTCGAAAAATAGTAAATTCGTCGCACTTTTGGTTAATGGATTTTGAGCGAAACTTTCGTGTGTGTGCGGCTTTTTTCACACTTATGGCCTCTTGCAGTAGTAAGTGAAACTAATAATATACCATTTATATTTTTTGCTATCTTTTTTTTTTTTTTAAAGTAATAAATTCTAAAAATTATAAATCTAAATAAATTGGAGTTAAATTTGCCACCATAGTTAAGATCCATTGATAGACAACAAAGTCATACTAACAAAAATTAGTTCTTTTTAAAATATTTTGCTCACCTTATTGTCACTTTCTAAATGTTAATAATAGAGTATGTTTTTGTTAAAGAACTGTTACTTGAAGTTACCCTCTTCGTTATTCGTAAGTGGGGTGACTTGAAGTGGCTCTGCTACTAATCGACAGACGTTCACTGGTAATGTTTTTTTTTTTTTTTACTATTGAAATCAGCGTTATTACGTCATCAACGTCTTATGCCAACAAAAAATAGGAATGACAAACGTTAGCCAAACGTCTCTATTATAACAAATAGAACAGAAGAAAAAAATACGAACCAAAATTTCACACACCGGATGTTGTGCGAGTTTATTTTGTAAGTGCGAGTATTAATTTTGTATAGCCCTATCAGTTTCCGGTCATATAAAGAACTTCCGGTTATTATATTCTCATGTTACGTGAATATTGGAGGGAAATTTTTCAAAAAAAAATTTCATATATTAAATTTTATGACCATTGTTGGAAGTTCAGTTGTTTTTTTTTTTTTTTTTAGATAGAATAAATTGTTGCAAATAACATTGTTTTAATTTCTTTTGGTATCCGGGCATATAGGCAGCGCGTTTGATTAATTAAGAAATCTTCCATATTTTTTTTATAAGATTTTTGACTCCGAAAATAACGATTGTAAAAATCTTTTCTCTTCCAAGTCTTCGTTTTTTTTTTATTGTGTTTCTTTTCGATTATTTTATTCAGGCTAATATTGTAAGGTAAGGATGCTAGTTGGAATATGAATACGTTTTTCACTTCTTATTATGGTTTATTGGAAATGAGGAGTAGTAAACATTTTTTTTTCCCCTTACCTTAAATATTTGATATTTTCAGGTTAAAAATGAAAGGTTAATAGAAGAGAAAAAGTTGTTTAAGAAATCCTACAAAACCTATAGTACAATCTTATGACGCCTTTTACCCGAGAATGGCTGTATCTTCCTGAAGAGGTACCAAACTTCCCATCCACCATCTTGTCAGGCTCAATGGAACCCCCTTTTTTTTTTTATATATTTCTCTAGTAGATAATAGAACGCCAACACTTGAACTAGTGTTCCTGCTGGTCTTCACTAGCTTCATGTTAGTATTTTTTTTTTTTTGTGAATCACTAAACATTTTTACTTTGGCATTCAGGCATATTGTACAACAATAGAGACATCAGTTTTTTCTGTCTATTTTTTATTTTTTAAAGTATTGTTCCTATTTTGTAAAGCATCTACTGTCAGTTTATGCTGGGATAATTCAAAATGTCTTTAATTGTTCATATTGCTTTTGTATTTATGATTTTTGTGGCTTAAACTTTTTAGCTTTTCGTTGGAATTCCATTTTTTTTTTTTCCTTTTTTTATATAGAGTGTATTTTTTTGTCCAACCATATTCTTTTCATAAATATTTTGAATTCACTGAAAATCAGATTAATTAAGGATGAAACAAGAAAAAGCGTATGTTCCATTCAATTACCATCGTGTATAATTGATCAGTCCTATACGAATTAATAAGAATATATGAATTCAGGATAAGGTGCCAGATGAATTTGGTCTGTAATTAATTAATAATTTGCCCATTTTATAAAAAATGGAATAGAATATATTGGATAAATTACAGAAGAAATTGCGTTACTTACTCTACGAGATTATAGCAAACGTATTTGCAAATAGACTGACAGAATATTCGTTTTTTGCGAATGAGGTTGATTACAATGAAAAAATGCCACGCTGGTACATCATAGATTTTCACTATCTATTATTTATAGATTTGAAGCAAAGCTTATAACAGTTGGAACCTGAAAAAAACTCAGCTGCTAGAAGTTCAAATGCAAGAAGCACTGTTTTTGACGAGTTTCTCAAAAAATGGGGATCTTTGCCCTTTTTATTTTTAATAGTAAAAGTTTCATAAGAAATGTAAATGAACATATTAGTAAAAATGCCGAATTTGAAGAAACTTTTATCAATTGTAACTTGGATAATCATAGTAAGACACAAAGTCGTTTCAGTAAATAAATATTTACTTTCGCCTGCTGTAGGATTTATATAATACTTTTGAAAATTTAAGTTTTCATTGAACGAGCGCGGCTACTTGAACAGCGTTCAGTACTTAACAATGACAAAAATGGCGGATATAAACGCAATGGAACGAGACTTAAAACACGAAATATGAGGGGGGGAGTCAGTGAATCATTTAAATATCTAACCATCACTAGTTATTTTACAGTCCTTACATTCTAGAAACTGACCATTCAAAACGGACCTTCAACATATCTATTCCACAATTTACAATTACTTCAACATACACTACATATTCTTCAAGGACTTAATAATATTTCTCTATTAAAAA
Source organism: Triatoma infestans (assembly GCA_011037195.1). NCBI lineage: Eukaryota > Metazoa > Arthropoda > Insecta > Hemiptera > Reduviidae > Triatoma > Triatoma infestans. The sequence continues at coordinate 117,310 of JAAEAF010002403.1, forward strand.
AAAATTGCACACACTTCTCTCTGGTCATCCACTAATTCATCAGTTTCATCTCTAAAGCTGCCTGACAATTACTATTCAACGTCTAAGACATCACAGGTCGCGCAATACTTTTGGCGATGGAAATCAGCAAATAATGTTTAGGAGAGTGTGAACTGGGGGGGGGGATGATAACGCCATTCATGTTTTTTTTATAGCATCTTATTTACTATACTTGTTACATCGGAGCTTTACTGTCCCATTTATAAGTCCCGTTTTTATAAGTTTAAAAAGTTTTTACTTAATTAGAGATTTGAGGTCCACTGAGCATGAAAAAATATTTTTTTGTAATTGGTGGTAGGCAGTGTGTGTGTGTGCGTGTGAGAGAAAATGAGTTAGAAAAACGAAATAATTCCATATTATTATTATTACATATTTTCAGTGAGATCCTGGGGATTATATAGCTGGGAATTTTTTCGAACAGCTATATAGATTAACTATATTAGATTAGAAACCTAAAAAATGTCGCACTATGTGGCGTGTATCTAATATACCTACCTGACTTCTGCAGATTAACTTATAAATTTTCGTCAATAAATATGAATGAATGAATGAAAAAATTCTGTATTTAAGTCATAAGACTATTACAGTGAGTTTGAGTTACATATACCTATAAACAACATAAATTCATTTCAAATATTAAAACAAAATATTTTTTTTTTTTTTTTTTTTTTTTTACAGAAAGAAATTAGATAAAATTATATAATAGAAAGAAAAGGAATTACAAAATCATCTAGATTCTAGAGAAAAAAATAAATTAAAGTTACTCATTACAAATAAACGCTCTTATCTTCAGAGCTGTTCGAACACAATAAGTAATATTTTTAATTTCACTGATACTGGGCGACAAAAGAATTGAGGAAAAATTACCTTCATTAAAATTCGAGTACATTGGCAATGTAACCTAGCCGAATGATACATAGGACATTCAATTAATAAATGAAATAAATTCTCAGGTTTTTGTAGATTACATATCGAGCAATTAATTTGAGTATCCAATCTCACAGTGCAATTATTATATGTTAATTTGACAGTATATTTGCCAGAGGTATTCGTCAATAAATAGCGAATGAATATTTCTCCTCAGAGAACTAGGAATCACGCCTGTTGATGAAATGAATTATATAATAGGAATTATCCTTATAATCCCCACATTCCTAATTTGCTTAATTTCTTTGGAAAGCTCAAAATATTTCTGAATTTTGTCGTTGTAGGTTGACTACAAATTTTCACTGTTAGGGACCGCCATATCTATTAAATGGTATTTCTTTTCTTTTTCTAATAGGATGATATTTGGCCTGTTATGTGAGATATGCTGGTCTGTTATCATCACACTTCTGTCCCAATAAAATTTGCAGCTTCCATTCTCCATTATGGTTGCTGGCTGATACTTATAATATGATGTGGATTCTTTAAGTAATCCATTATTCATTGCTAGTCTTTGATGGATCTGCTTGGCGACACTATCGTGTCTGGCTTTATATAGAGCCTGCGCTATGGCTCGACAGCCTGACGTCACGTGTTGAATCGTCTTATTATTATTATTATTGTTTGTCTGTGGGGATGGGCGAAATCATGCGCTATCCAAAGCCCTATTGGGCCCATAAGGCTACCCTAAGGAAACAACAAACCGGGTCTAGAACAAAGGGATTCAGACCCCGGTTTAATCCATCTAAGATTCACCGCAGTCCGAACAAATCGACAATAACCTTAAAGGGAAATGGCCTAAGCTCTTCCAAAAACATGCTGTTCCGACCAAACAGAAGTCCTGAACCTAATTTCCTCACAACCCAAGCAATCTTTCATAAGATGGATAGGTTTTTTTTCTCCTTCCTTTACCTCACAGACTCTATAAAATGGATCCAGCATAAGCCCCAATATTTCCATAACAAAATCGTTGATGTGTTGTTCAGTTATCATTATGGGATTTTAGGAAGATTTCGGTCAAAATTCACCATTCAAAAATGCAAATTAAGGTCTCAGAATAAAATTCTCAAGCTCCTGAGTTTCCCGATTTTTAATAGCAATAAGAGTAAGTAAGTGCGTGGGTGTGTTATAACACAGATATTTTTCCTAATTATTACGCGATTTACTATACGTCTTTGAGAAATAGATAATTTTTGAAGTATTTTCGTTTTCCATAGTTTTATTAAACTTCATAAGATATTTTTTTTTATTTTCTCCCAACAATGAAGCTAAATGAGTAATTTGTACTGGTATTTCAACTTATATTTGTTAAAAAGGAAATGACAGTTGCAAACTTCTACGAATCACTTTTCCACTTTAAATAGTTCCCCCCCGTCTTCCAACTAAAAAAAAAATAAAAAAAAAAAATAAATAATAATAGAAAAGAGTCGCCACTTGAAAATTCCGTGTGATTGTGTAAGAAGAGTTTAGTGGAGAATTTACTATTGGTATAGTAAATAATAACTGACATACACCCGAAAACTACATTAACACAATAATAATGTGTACAAATGTGGCAAACAGCTGACATTCTATATATATATAAAGTGAACATATAGCAGGGTGATTTTTCTCTGCGGATACTCGAGCTTCTTTTTCACTCTCACCACCTCTCTCTCTCTAACTATCTGTCTGTCTGTGTTTCTCTCCTTCTCTTGCATACTCTCTGTGCCATACATAAATGCAGGTGGTGATAATGTCAATACTCAAAACCGCTTATATTCTAGACCTCCATAGGGTGGTGATTTCTGTCTGTGTATATGTACGCTTGTTCACCCCTCTTATTACATCTCACTCCAATCTCTCTTCAACAGCATGATGCACTTACTGTTCTGGTCACCGTATCTCTTATAAAAATCTCCCCAAGCTATCAGATACACAGCTATTTGATACTAAACCATATAATTAGGTGGGGTTGTTCTATGTATACGTACTCCTTATCTTGTGGTTTTTAACGAAATAATCTTCATCGTTTTTGTACGTTGATAATCCTTTCGACAATCTGCTAATAATAAACAATAAAGTTTTGGCCTGTTTGATTGGACCGGTAACCATTCATCGGTAGTGGTTGCTTTGGTTGTACTGATCTAGAATATTATGGTTCAACTCGAGGCTTAAAAAAATAAAAAAAAAAACATTGGAAAATGATAGGGTTAAACCATTTTGAACAATATTCAGAGACATTAATGTCCCATATCATTCATTATATTATCTTATATAATAAAACTACATACATTTTCTTATCTATTGCACATGTCGTTTCTCCATTCTTTTTGTTTAACTGTTTAAACAATAACTTCATTGTTGTTGTGGTTGGTTCCGCAGAGCTGGAAAGCATCAGAGACATTTTCCATGATAAACCCGTCTTCATTTTGTGGCCATCGACCGGTTTCGGTGTGTGAGTGTGTAAAACTGAATTTGCTCTGTGCAAGTTTGTGTTATCACACTGTATGTGACAAACACGCATCCTGAAAATGGGCGAACGCCCGAAACCGATCGATGACCACAAAATGAAGCAGGCAATCACGGAAAATGTCTCTAATAACTTCATTCTTTCGTAATTTTTACTAATTTGACATTACATAAACTATATGAACTTCATGTCCTTGTTTTTTTTTGTTTTTTGTTATTTTTACATTCTCTTACTACGGTAAGAGAAAGTGTTGCTATCATGTAAAATTTTGAAATTGATTTTAACCAGAAAATTTGTTGTGGTGGTTGGTTCCGCAGAGCTGGAAAGCATCAGAGACATTTTCCGTGGTAGCCTGCTTCATTTTGTGGTCATCGACCGGTTTCGGGCGTTCGCCCATCTTCAGGAGTTTTTCAGACAGTGTGCCAACACAGACTCGTATAGAGTAACTTAGTTTCACACTAACTAGTGTGAAACTAGGTAGTAGAGTTAGTGTGAAACTAAGTTACTCTATACGAGTCTGTGTTGGCACACTGTCTGAAAAACGCATCCTGAAGATGGGCGAACGCCCGAAACCGGTCGATGACCACAAAATGAAGCAGGCTACCACGGAAAATGTCTCTGATGTTAACCAGAAAAATTTCAATGTGTGTGACCAAAAAAATAACGTTTTTAGCGAAAGCTTAGTGTGTGCGTGTGTGTGTGTATGTGCAGTAGTATCATCATGTATAGTATTAAGCAACATTAAGAGTATTGCTAGAATCTTAAATTTGAAGAAAATCGATTAACCGGAAGTGCCACTTTACAGATTATGTTTCTGGGATTTTTTCGGGGGGAGGTCCTCAACTCTTTTCTATTTTTGAGATCACTTTTATTGTTGATTTTTGTGGGAGTTCTGAGGATTTTTGTCAGTAGATTTCAATGTTATTTGGATTTGATGGAAGCGCTGCCTTCTGGATTAGGATTCCATGTGCCAATCTGCAGAGAACCAATATATATTTATTTCCTAAATGTCATAAAATCAATTTTATTGGAAAAAAATGTTTCAAATAAAACTGATAGGTTCATATCTGTTCAGTTAGCAGTTCGAGTTAAAAAAAAAATTCATCGGAAACGCTTTCGAGTAAATCCCCCTCCCCCAACTCGGAATCTTATTCTGTAAAATCACACTTCCGGTTAACCCTCTTTTTTTAAAATCTGGTTTTCTAGTAACGATTTTAATGTACCTTACTTAGTATTATATAATTCATAGGGTATGTCCACAAGTCTTGTGCGCTTTCCTCTTCCTCTTCCCTCTCAACTTGCGCTTCCTCTTTTCCATTTCAACATGCGTTGCGCATGCCTCTTGAGGCATTCAATTTTGTTGTCCACACTTCATCCGTTCAGTGTGCATTTTAACGATGGATTCAGAAGCGTCATTAGCTATTTGTGCAGGTTACCTGTTTTTGAAAAGTGCACGAAAAAGAAAAAAAGCAGCGAGCTGCTCATCTTATGAAACCATTTGCAATTGACCTTAATAAGGGCTCGCCAAAAAAAACAGAATTCAATTACAGGCTATCGAGAGTAAGGAGAATCGTTGAAAACGCTTTTGGGTTGATGGCGCCAGCGTTCAGAATTTTTCGTAAGCCTATAGAAATTTACAGTTATTGGGATTGTAGTTGATATAGTGTTAACTTGTCTTCTGCTTCATAATTTTCTCCGGGCGCGGCCGGATGCAGCAAGACAGAATTCACCTCCTGGAAGTTTTGATCACGAGGATGAAAGCACTAGTGAAATTATTTAAGGCACATGGAGAGAAGTTACTTCGTGATAGTGGTATGAGACCTCTACAGCAAGTACCACGGAACAAAAGCATCACTTCACGCACTTTTGTTGGCATATAATTTTGAATTTACATCCCACAAAACTGTTTGAAGACGATAATCTTCTATAAAATCAAGTGTCTCTTGATTACAGACATAATCAGAAATCTGCTGTCGGAGATATTATTAATTAATAATAATAGTTGAATACATCAATTACTAATAAAATTATTATTAAAATAATAATTAAATAATATTTAAAATTAATTATATAATATATAACCTATAAAAATATCACACAACACGCAGCCAGATCAACAAGACGCATAGAATGTTGAACGCTTCCCCAGAACGCAACAGAAATCCATTTTTATGGAACTATGTACCAGATAGTAATTTATTGTGTAAATAGTATATACGAAGATCAAAGAAAATCGTTGCATTCATCGTACAAAAGCTTGTAAAATAAAAAATCATTAACGGATGTTGCACTTCCGGGATGATGGCTTTTTGATCGAAACATTCAATCAGATGCGATGGTAGTACTTAAAAAAAGTTATTGTCTGCGTTTTTTTCGTTATCGAGACATTTATTCACCTAAAAATAACAGGCATTACAAACACACACACATACACGCATAACACACGCAAATTTGACACGATTGCAATACTTCCTGTTACGATTTAATACTCATTCTTACGGCTGAAACAGAAAGTTACTGTTTCGTAAGAGAGTGTTGAAATTCTGTTTTGACCGGAAATAAATATTTCTGTCAATTCACTTTCTCAGAAATAGAAGTTTTTTTAAAAAAAACAGTCTCAGAATTTTGAGTGTCCTATGTGTTTGAGGATACAGCATAAAATATATGAAAGAAAAGTCGTATTATATTTCATTTTGTAACATTAAGGAAGATTTCGGTCAGAACTTTAACTGGTATAGCACTTTACTCAGGATAGTTTTTCAATTTTTTTTTTTTTTTTTTTTTTGCAAATTTCTATAAATTGTAAGAACTCATATTATTTGGCGAGTTTGATAAAATAGATTTTTATCTAGGAGGTCTTATCTTTCAGTAAACTGCGTTTATAGGGTAGTTCTATTATCTCTACTAAAACTTTTGATTTCGAAGAATATCGGTTGAACGAAACGCAACCCACCTAAATGAAAGGTTTTATAAGAGTTATGAAATTCTCACAATTGAGGAACTAGCTTTAGAGTGATCCGCCAAGAACATTATTGTATCTGTAGGTATTCTCAAAAGATACAAAAAAGATCTCCTTCAGATGTTGTGGCGTGTGTCCAGAGTGTCCATGAGTATTGGCGAAATACAGAGCTTAGGGATAAGACTGGTTGTGCAATGGATCCCGGCTCATTGTGGGCATCCGTGAATGAATTGCGCAGACAGATTGGCCAAAGAAGGGTCTAAGAAAGTTCAGCTACATTCTAGCGCCAGAAGAATAATAAAAACGCATTATGAACAAAAGGTTCAACAAAAATGGTGCGAGGAACGGAAAAGATAAGAAGTGGGAAAAACTTATGGATCCCCGTAATCTTAATACTCGTAATTAACCGAAGGATTTTAAGAGGTGTGACTACCTGGCGACTGATCATGACTGCCTCCAGCGGGGCACCTCCATAGAATAGATAAAGTGAAGAGTCCCTTCTGTTTCCCAATCAAGAAGACATGAACCAAGAACAACTTGTGGTTTGCCCACAATTAAGCGACACCAAGCAACTCCTCAGTAGGGGAAGCTATTCTGAATTGTCATTATTTTATATTGGACTGCTTATCATATTTTATACGATACTTAGGCTGCGTCCTAAGTAAGGGGGGTAACCTATGCATTTTCTCTCTCTCTCAGTTAGTCGCTATCTAACATTCGTTGGAGTGAGTTGTAATGCAGAAGTAAATCTGTCTATACAATTCATGCCAGTTCGCTTCGGACCCAAGTTTGCTACTTCTGGTATTCCTGAGTTTAAACTAGTCCTTTTGTCGAGTAAGCGGCTCCGGTTCTCCAGGCGTGCTAGAGCGCACTGAGAAATCACATGGTTGCTACTTCCGGTTGAGTTTCCTGCTGTGCAGCTTCTGGGATGGCAGATTATCATATATTATAATTACATTTTTTGAAACTTCTTTTCCAATTTGAAAGACATAACCGCAGATTCTTGGTTAAAAACACACACACACGCACACAAACATCTATCAAAAAAAGCAAACATATATGTCCATGAAAATACAAAATTTCAAAATTTTGACTTGATAATAAAATCTTCCTCTTACAGCAGTAAGTGATATAACTTAAAATGTTTTAAAAAAATATTTAAAAGGAAAATGTACTTGATTAAAGGAGCCGACATATATGATGACTAGTGTACCCATAAGTTTTTTAACATTTCTCCAATTATATTTACATTATGAAAGTTAGTCTATTTTCCATATATATACACACATTACTTCTTCCAAAAGACCATAGTTAAGCCGGCTTACTTAGTTTACTTGGTAGTTTATCCCTCAGGTACAGGTAAGTTGTCCACACCTTTTGTGGCGGTACTTTCTGAAACTTTCTATTTGCAATTATTCCTAATGTTTCTGAAAAAAACAAACTGAAAATGCAAAAAATATTGAAAGTTTGCGTTTTAATTTTTGGGGGTAAAGAAAATATAACTCCTAGTCAATATTTCCATTTTTCTTTAATTTTGTGTATTGCAATATCATTTGTTTTTAAATCTGTGTGTGTAAAACTCAAGCGACTTACTCTTGCCGTAATGAATACAATTTTTTCTTTTTCTTTTAATCTTCATTCATGCTACAATCAGCGCGATAGCGTTATAAATAACAATCGTACAAACAACATAAATACAAAATGAGCGGAGAAGCTACCCAATAGTAACACTCCAAAACTATACAAAATCACATTGACTCTCTCCACTTGAGAGGAGATCACGAGGCCATTGTCTTTTAAGAACGTCTAGGACGGTTATTAGGAAGTGTTCGGGAAGACAGGACTGTTGAACTAAAAGGTTTGTGCGAGTCTGTAGATTAATATGGAATTTCCTGTAACGGGTTTGGGCGACTTGAGCAATGAATGGGATTTTCAGATCAGTGTGTGGAGATGGTTCTGTTGTTGGAGAATAACGTCAAAATGAGCGTTTACAATGTTACGGAGGATTCTGGATTGTAGGGATTGGAATCTCTGAAGATTTTTGAGCGTTTGGTTGAACCCCATAGTTCTATCCCGTACGCCCAGAGAGGCTTTCAAATTGATGTATAAATTTGTCTTTTCTGTCCAGTAGTCTTTTAAGTTGTCGAGAGCGTCTCTTTATACAATTAAACTGATATACTGATTATATAATTAATTAACTTTTTATATTAACTAACAGATTAATTAACAGATTGTGCAATTAAACTGAAAATACAATTAAACTTTTATATTAACTAACAGATTAATTAACATAGTATACAATTAAACTGAAAGTCTGATTATACAGTTAATTAATATAATTAAATAGAAAATATTCTCCTTAAAATTATTCTGTTTACAAATGTTTAGATGGGCTTTTCATAAAAAGGGTGATAAGGGATTATCAGGTATACCTGAGTGTAACTATTAAGGGAAGTACCTATTGTCATCTAAATATTGCGTATATCAGCAGTTCAAATTTTAACCTAATTAACAGTTTCCCAGTAACCCCTCCAATATAAGTGTTTCCGGAAAAGTATTTCAAGTAGAAGTTATAGAATTACTACCTGAGCAATGAGCATTTCAAGATAAAAAGAAAACATTGTAGCCATTTTGGAAAAAATATCCCCCCCTCAAACCTCAAAAACCTATTCTTTCAAAGTCGCATTTCTGGTTAACTGATTTTCATAAAATGAATTTGGAATTCTACCAATGTTTTTCTAATGTATGTTAATATTATGTGGATAATAGAACCATACATTATACTGGAAATAGTACTTTAAAGGAAAGCTTACGTTTACTACACCCCCAGAAACTCACAAAAAACTCACTTTTCTTGGAAAAAATGTTTCAAATAAAGAAAATAGATTTTATATGAAATTTAAAGAAAAATCTTTTGAAGCCGTTTTCCTGAAAATTGCGAAAAACTGAAAAAAAAAAAAAAAAAAAAAAAATGATTGATGGATTTTTGCTGTGAAATCTTCACGTCAGATGTGTTAATACTTTTACTAGATAGATAGATATAAAGCTTTATTACAAATTTACAACTATGTACAATAATAATAAATAGAAGTACCAATGTACATTAACATTATAACCTTCCTACATTGTTTGTATAGTGATTTTTTTGGGGATAAGTCGAGGAATAATATGCAAGGAAAAAGGGGTAAAAACCTTCAGCTTTGGGGAAAAATATTAAGCGAGGATGTGTTTCTTTTATGTCTGTAATGCATGGAGGGGATCTTAGGAGGCTATTTCGCGGCATAGTGGATTGGGATGACAGACATAGAGTGGGGAAGAATTTCAGAGGTGATTTTAGATGAAGGAATATAAACTAGGGGTTACAGAAGATTTTATGTAAAGTAGGTCGATTTTGGTGTGCCGTGGTGAGTCAGTCGTAAGTCTTCGGGAATTTGTTTTCTGGGTTATATGAAGTTTTTTTTTTATGTTACTGTTATTAGTCAGGTTCCAGGCGGAGGAAGAGTAAAGTAATATCGTCTGATGACTACTTTGTACAATAGGTATTTGTTTTGTAGGTATAGTTTGTACAAGTTTTGTTTGTATCATTTTTGAGTCGCGTGACAGTAACGGGAAGAATAGCCTTATAGTCACTGTTCCAGTATTCACTTTGTCCTGTACACGGTGGTCGTGAAGTTCAATTTGTTGTCCAGAGTTATGCCGTGGTACTTGACGTTGTTAATCCAAGGGATCAAAGTGTTTAATTTGTCTATTGATTTAGGTCTACGTTTAGTAATCATTCTTACTTAAACGGAATACAAAGTTTAAGCTTTCTACGTTTTTTTTCCTAAGATATTATGTTAAAACATACACACACACACACACACAATTCGCTAAATACATTTTTTCGATCCTCATAGGTCATCAAAATTTGTATTTTGGGTCAAAATTCAATTTCAAAAATTTGACACGCTCGTAATACTTCCTGTCACAAATAAGAGTAAGTAAAAATGGATTATGATACCAATTTGTCAAAACCTATATGATTATAAAGCCACGTTCTCAGGAGTCCAAGTTTAGTTGACCGATTTTAGTTGATCAACAGAAGTTGAATGAAAAACCTTGTGAGAACCTTTTGTTTCAATAAATTTGATCAACTTTTTAGTGGATCAACAAGTTCAAGTATGACGTATCTTTCAGTTGAACCCGCCATCTTTCAAGTATTGTCAAGTTTGAACCTCCGGATTGCCCAATTGGCCTCTCAGTTTACTTTCGACTCATACAGTGCTCCGTGTCGTAATTGAAACGGTTTGATCGATTTCAATCGAAACGTATGAACCAAAACTGATTCAACTTCGCATTCAGCTTTTGCTGATCAACTAAAATCGAACAACTAAACTTGACTTGTGAGAACGCGCCTTAAATAATTCGTTCAATCTTCTTGTTAAGACGAAGTTTCAGAAGTAAGAAGTTGGAATATTTCTTGGAACATTGTATGCACGCTGACTAACGTATCATCTCCTTTTACAACGCATACAATTAGTAACAAAAACCTTAAATTTTACAGTAATAATCCATTCAGTAATATTAACTGATAATTATATTTAGCATTAAAAAAAGTACAGTTATATTTTTTAACGAAGTATTTTCACCCAGATTATAGAGTTAAGTATTCAACAACAACAAAAATTTAGTTAATACGCTTTTACCCAATATTACACAGGTATTTCTTAACTTTTTTTTTTTTTTTTTGCAAAAAATCTTCCATTTAAAAAAAAATACCTCAATCCTTACTCTAGATTTAACAAATATTCATCTAATTATGGTATTAAAGTAACGTTATACCCTTGTTACTGTAAAATAGTTTAGGTGCAACTATTAAAAAAAAACACAAAATTGGTTAAACTGGCGCCATAACAAGTTGTTAAAAACAGATTTAGTTTAACGGAACTAAATTTCTAATCTTCTACATTTTTTTTTTCTAATTAACTTTTTAAGTAGATTTACAGTCTCTTTTAAGTAGATTAAGATCTCATTTGTGGCAGAAATTTTTAAACAAATTTGTAATTTGTGTTTCGAATTCAGTCTAGAAGTTGAGAAAAATGAATTAGTGAGAATGGTCGTGAGAATTTGCATGATTTTTCTTTTTTTCTTTACATCGATGAAGGAATTTTAGAAAAAAAAAAAATTAGATTTCTTATATTTTGTTTACAAAGAAACGCGTTGCATTTCTAATGGTTGCATTCTAATTAATGACCAACCTTGAAAAAAGGATTATCGGAAAATTAAGTGTAATTTAGATTCAAAAATTATGGAGGATTTATATAGTATATATCAATAAATAATATTTTATAAGTCATTCTATGAAACTTTTGATTTGTAAATAACAGCAATTTTAAATAAAGATAAAACTAGTTTATACTTGAACTAGTATAATCAAAGTTCAGTTGATTTTTTTTGTTTTTTGTTTTTTAAACTTTGATAAAACTTCGGCCAGAAAGAACGATGACGACAAAGTATGATTCTTAGATTTACAAAAGAAAATCTGATGTGAAACTCTGATATGACTTTCTATTACTGTGATTAATACAATTTAATCAATAAATTTACTTCAAATTGCAACCCGGGGACCCTGGGCTGTTCTGGAAACTTAAGGGCATCTTTCCAGCCACCTATTATCTTATCCTAAAATCCTACTTATCTGGTAGGTATTTTCAAGTACAAATCGGATCATCTTTTTCTCCTTACCGAAGCTGGAGTGCCGCAAGGTTGCATTCTAGGTCCTATCCTTTATTCAGTATACACTGCAGACATCCCAACGCATCCTGATACCATCCTTCTCACCTATGCGGATGATACTGCTATCCTGTCTTCCAATAATGATCCCGTAACAGCCCATAGAAATCTACAAACCCACCTCTCCTCCCTGGAAAATTGGTTCAAAAAATGGGTCATTAAACTTAATGAAAATAAGTCCCAAAACATTACCTTCACTCTACGTCGCATTACTCTTCCCCCAGTCTACTACAACTTAATTCCCTTACCAGTAGTCAACGTTGCTCGCTATCTTGGGCTTTACTTAGACCGAAGACTTACATGGAATCCTCATACACGACTTAAAAGAATAGAACTAAACAGACGATTTCGACTACTTAAAAGACTAGTGGACAACAGATCTAAACTCTCCCTAGACAACAAAAGACTAATTTATACATCTATTTTAAAGCCAATCTGGGCGTACGGGAT